>VKOC01046619.1:0-92935 GCA_009364415.1 Spea multiplicata | reverse complement strand
TCTGAAACAGTCTATGTAGAACCTTACTTGTTAACTTTTACAGATGCATGTCCCTCACAGTAAGAAAATCCTCGACATGACAGTAAAGATGACAGCAAAGCCAAAACGGAAAACCTCGCAGATTTATAGGATGTCTGAAAGCAATGCATACACCTACAAGCATTCAGTGCGTTCGTCAGCAATACCAATCTCTTCAAGGGTACCAATTAAAAAATAGTTGATTTAGGATAAAAATACACATCTTAACATTTTCAAAATAGCCATATTTTCATGCAGAAGAGGGCAAAGCATTGACAGTACTATTTAATAAAGTTGTAGATTTTCCCTGGACCTGGGAGCCTGCTATGGCTTTTAATTTATATTTGTGATAATGTATACCCAAATTTAGTTTCAACACCTTCCTGTTACCAGATATGTTTTTCCCAGAATCTAGAGCAGAATGCAAATGAGATGCAAATGCGATTTAATAAAGCAATGGGTATTATTGAAATCATATGGATCTCAAGCACAAAAGTATGTATTTCTTAATTCCTCCTTTGTCTGTAAACAGATTCTCCATATTAAACTAATGTGAAATTATAGAGCCTGCTACATCTTCATTAGAAACCGGTTATCTATCAAAGCTACCTTTTTGTGATTAAAAACAGTTCACTTTTCAGGAGGCAAGCAAGTAGTCATTTAAAGGGTTTTCTGCTTAACTTCTGCATAGGTTCATAAAAAAATACTTGACAATGTATTGTGGAATTACTGTATACCATAAGTGCTGATAGGCTGAACATCATAACTAAGCAGAATTACCCATAATTGATTTCTGTGTGTAGTATCTCCAATGCCAGAGCTCCTTTTTAAAAATGAAACACCCAGAATATTTAACCCCTTAAGGACCGGGCTATTTTTTTTCCTTTTGTATGCTTCACGACAGAGGCTATTTTAACATTTTTGTATTGTTTTTTTTCCCAGAACAAGAAGGGTTTTCTTTAGATACCACTTTTAATCAGATCATCTAATTTTTTTAATCTAATAAAAAAAAATATGTTGAAAAATTGTTAAAACATTTTTTCTCACTTTTATATAAATATTTTACTCATCTTCAAAACCTATGAAGAAACAGTTTAGAAATGCCCAATGTTTTGGTTTTTTTTCTTTGCACGTTTTATAAGGCAAGAAATACAGCATTTTGCTATTTTGAAATTTTTTACCCATCTTTGGGAGCAGGGTTTACCCAGTTGCAACTATGGATGTTGATAGTTCTGGATTGTTGCGGGAGAGCCTCACGGTTATCTTTGAATTCTTCAGTGAAGAGAACTCTGATCTGCAGGACATTGGGGAGGCTATGCTCGGTCTTGAAGAAGTCCCAGAGCTGAGCCCTGATCTGGACTATCTGTCATGAAAGACACAGGAGATAGTGGTTGCGCATACTGTCACAGCAATATAATATTTGGCTAGCACTGTGTGGCACAGCCAAATATTATACACACGGTGTATAATATTATATTGCTGTGACAGTATGTGCAACCACTATCTCCTGTGACTTCCAAGTTATTTACCAAGCCAAGAAGAGGAAACCTTGGCGAGTGGGCTGCTGCTATTTACAGGACTATTTATTTTATTGTTGTTTTTATTGTTCTTAGCGCTTTTACCTTCCTATATTTTTTGCTGTCATGAAAGAGCAGTAGCTGAAAAGGGCGTACCGACACCTGCTAGACCGCGTTTGGCAGAATGCCCCTGAGCCAGAGGATATTACAGCCCCAGCAGAAATGCTGGCATCAGGGCAAAGTACCGCTGTGTGTGGCCCCAGAGACTGACTGTGACAGCCTCGCACCATACTGGCCCTGCTGCCCCAGCTGAAGCAGTGGCTAAGAAACAGGGCAGATGACCCATCTCCCCAGCGACAGCAGGAGCACCAGGGAAGGCATGGAGGTAGCATCACTCCCCAGTAGGTAGATGCCTGGGAGATATCACTGGGGAGATGGCCTGACTGTGCCAACAGAGACATCAGGCAGGGGATGCAGGCAGCATCAATCCCCAGTGTCTGAGTGAACTCCCAGGTCAGGGGGGGGGCAGTTGGCACTTCTCCCCAGGGGCAGGTATGTTCATCAGGAGAGGCAGAGGTTGGGCGTGTGAGCGCTTCCCTTTTAGGGGCAATGGTCTTGGGGACCAATTGGGACGAGATGAACTGATTAATTTTGGAGTCAACCCGTCAGGCTAGGTTTGAGTTTGGGAGGGGAACTCATGGAGTGACCCCTTACCTGCTAGCCCAGTTCCCTCTTTGTCACCCTGTGCTCACTTGGAGGCACAGGGTGACCAGAAAACCTTGTATGGTCTTCCATAACCAGACCACCATGGACTACAATATATATAAAAAAATATGTATAATTTGCATGGGTTCACTAAACATGGAAAAGGGAATCATGGTGGGACAAAGATATGCTAAAAATGGCAAATGTCAGATATTTACTGATTTATTTTTGAGTTGACCAAAAATAAGGTGTTGTAGTATACATGTTACTAATACACAACTTAATAGGAATTTAAAAAAGTCCTAAAATAATTATTACATAAAAAATGAAAAAACACCTTTATGCTGCAGTCCCAGTGGATCAATAAAACGAACTTTACAGCTTCTGCAATCCACCCCAATAAATTTTCTACGCTACACTACTTGACACTTGCTGTATGGTATAAGAGCCTCGATCTCAGCTGAATCTATTAATCTAACACTGTCACAGACCATTTCACACTTCTAACTCCCATCAATCTGTGGCTGCTACTGACAAGTTAAAATGGCATCAGTACACTTATATGTATATGCTTGTCCCCTCCCCTTATAAATGCTGAGTGTCTGGAGTAAAAAAAAAAAAAGTAAGTAAAAAGTCTGTTGGGCCCATCAGTCACGGCATAACCATCAATGAGACCGTGCCCTCAAGTTTTGGCCACTTTTATCTATCAATCATTTATTATGTACCCTTCTACCAACAGTCCCTTCCGATTTCCCTTCCTGAAAGAGAGCCAAAACTGGTTGTTTTGGCACCAGAATGTGTTGTAATGGTGCCAAAATGAGACAAAGGTTTACTGTTTGCTTTCATTTGTTTCATTGGGTAACCTCCTCCTTATCAGAGATTCGCACAAAGTCACAAAATTGGCAAATTTAGTGAAAACGTTTTTACGAATCCGAATACACAAGTTTAATGGATTCTCTGCATACGTTGTGGTGACAAAAATGTATTTTTAATGTTTAAAAGCTATACAGTACACAAACACCAGAACAAATTCTCATGTTAACTTTATCCAAAATCTTTATTTCCTCACATTCCACCCAAAATAAGATGTTAATGTGTGCTGTAGTTTTTTTGCTGTTGCTTGTCTCAAGGATTAATGATGTGATGTGGTTCACCTCGAGTTTCTTGTTGTCGTAACTAAGAAACACTTGACTCGCTGTCAATATCTGCTCATTTTCCCGAGTGAAATTCAGAACTCAGCAGTTTCTCTGCTTCAGTGACTTAGTTGTCCTGCTGCTGTTATGTGAAAGCACAGATGTGCATTGCTATGCAGATTCAATTTACACCAAAGAATCACGTGTTTGCAGATCCACAGGTCTGTACTAATGTTTGTGAGATTTATTTTGCCCATTAATAGGAATAAATAGAAACACTGGTAGGAAATATGATTAGAATCACAATAATAATGATATAACTAAGAACAGTATAATACGTTTGTCTTATTTTTCCCTTCCAAGTATCCATCCAGTTGTTATGATTTACCCGGCCTATATAGTTTCTTAAACCCTGGCGTGTGCTGTCGTGGGTGAGACTACGGGTTAGTGGCACCTGGGTGCTGTATTTTTTCAGTGCCCCCCCCCCTGAAAAACACAGACATGCTAACACATAAACCAGCCCTAACATCATCCACTGACACAAATACTCTCTAATACCATACACTTTTATATAAAACTCACACACTCTCCCACTTCCTCTCTTCCAAAAGGGCAACTAACCCTAGGCTCACTCCCTGACACACACACACTATATACACTATATACTTAGAAACACATATATATGCACGTATAATCACTCTCTCAACTTTCTTTATTCTCTCCTCTACTCTTGCCCTCCGTCCTCTCTTTTTTTCTCTTCCCCTAGATCTATAGCGTAGCTCACACAGCTAGCTTGCTCATTTTCCCTCCCTTTACCCTGGGCAGAGAATTTTCTGTAGGTTACACAAATAGTCAGCCAAACCAATATCCAGGGAGCCTATTTCAAATGCTGGGGGTATGATTTCAGCGGATACCGCACTTTCATAGTCATTTATTTGAAAGGGTTATGAAAAGGAACAGTGAGTTAGTGCAGCAGCCCACCCCAAGCATCAGACAGCAGCAATGTTGAGGTGAAACAGGACTGAGTTGAAAACACACCACTATTTAACCCTTTCAAGACCGGGACGTACCTGGTACTTCCGGGTCACAGGTCACCAGCAGACCGGGACGTACCAGGTACGTCACCGCTGATACTGGTGCAAATCGGGTGTAAGTCCTCACCCGATGGAGAGTAAAACACCACAAATGCAAGTGCCCCAAATCCATGAGCTCCACAGTCTTTAGAGTCTCTGGTAATTGGGGAAATGTGGCACTCTATACCAGGGGGAAGAAGTAGTCCCAATGGACCACCTGTACCCACCGCCCCAGCATACCCTCAAACTGGATATGGAAAATGTGTGGAGGCGCCGGGTAGTTGATACCCTGCACCCTACACTAAGTCTCGACTAGTGCTTGGGTGATTACAGAGGGTTAATAAATAAGAGGGGGAAGAAGTAGTCCCAATGGACCCCCTGTACCCACCTCCCCAGCATACCCTCAAACTATCTTTGCTTATTCAGAAATTGTAACCCAGTTGAAAAGGCAGGGGCCAACTCTCACATGAAGATTCAGTGTGCTTGGAAGCCAGTTAAAAAAACATCTCATGGCTTTTGAGGGGTATAAAAAAACCTTAGGACTTACATGTACGTCCTGACTTTCTTGTAGCGGCAGGGACATCCCTGGTTCCTGCTGACCATTTGTAATGGGTACTGGCGCAAGCGCTGATAAGCTGTTGGATAAGAAATGTCCAATCGTGGAGACAGGATAAGCCCTGCACGGTCTGTCTAGTGTCCTAATGGCCGATAACGTGCATTGCAATCTACAATGGAGTCTATGGAGACTTGCATGATGATCACAGCTGGATCAGTGCAGGGGGATCATAAGCAAAAAGAGTCAAAAATATGTTTTTTCCTCTTCCCATAAGTGGAAAAAGTAAGAATAAATAATAAAAAAATCACTTAAAATAATTAAATAACTAGAAACCAAACATTAAAGTGAGTTCAGTGATGAAAAAATGTAAAGAATTTAAAAACAAAATAAAATAATAAGTAACAAAATATCTTATATCCCATTACGTGTAAAAAGTATAACCCCCGGGCTCGTTCACTACCCCCTTAGCCATAGCTATTAAAATAACTACCCTGTAGGGTACTATTTAAGGTATGGATGTGGCACTATAGAACATACAAAATATGTATGAGGGGGTATGTTTCAAGGCGATGTTGGCAAATGAAGTTTCGAAGAAATTCTCTGAAAATTATTTAAAAAAAAACTTTATTTTTTATTTAGGTTTTTTTACATACTAACGCTGTTTTTATGGTGAAAGCCCTATTTGTTCTGGAAAAAAAAATTGTGTAAATTATAAGGGTACATCAAACACAAAAAAGAGGATCTTAATTAAACTCACAAATTTGTTGCCAAATTTGTGGTTTTCAGGTTTATGGATACTAATAATATTAATCATGTGTCGTGATTTTATTAGAAATGACATTATTATGAGTGCCACTTCACAGGGCCTGTGCAATCCACATACTTATCAAATAGCTAACTGTTTAGTAAATAAAAATTTTGCACCTTATCAGTTGTATGTGTTTATTTCTTGTAGGTTAGAAAGGGGAACGCTGTCAATGGCGCTACCTCAGTCATCATCTGCCAATAAGTCACAGACAAAACACTAGTCGCAGTAAAGGTGAGGGTTACTTAGTAATAGATTAAACTATTGATGGTTGGTATGTACCTATGGCTTGTACTTTGTGTTTTGCATTTAATGTAATTGCATTGGAGGTATCTGGATTAAAATTAAGGTGCTAGTGTGCATAGGCCAGGAAAAATCAAGAAGAAGTGGTAAGGTGCAGGGAAGGTGTGACAGCCCAATCTGTTTTTTCCCATGTTATGTCTGGAACTTGCCCGGTTGGCCAGTTTCCCCCCTGCTCTACTTTGCCCTGGATGATATGAGAGGGTGTCTTCAACCAAAGGAGTGTATTCACTGACTTTCCCTTAGGTTATGGGTTTCTAGACACTGTTTTCCCCTTGTGCTAGTTGGACTCACTTTCCTACCTACAATGCCTGCCGAACTTTGGAACTGAGTCAATATGGATAGCCGTTGCCCTACCATGTCGTTTTTTTTGGGTTATCCTGTACTCATGATGGGTCAAAATTGGAAGTGCTTACTGAGAGGGAGCTCATTTGGAAAACCTGCTTTTACTAACTATCTTTAGAACTGGGGTTTACCCAGCAGTGGCTATGGAACTCTGGCCTGGCTGCCAGCAGAAAATCCACTCACATTTAGTTTGTGCACCAAAGTGCTTGAAGAGTGTCAGTAAGCAGTCCACCGATTTATGGATGTAGAATAGTCCAAGAAAAGTACTTCTAAACGCGTTTCGCCGACCTGGCTTCTTCAGTAGAAGTATAATGCATAAATTGGATAATCTTATATAGATACTTCCGCATATGAGTCATCTTACGTCGTTCGTTTACGTATCTATATATTTTCATATCTATATAAGAAAATACACGGCAATGAGACAAGATTATCCAATTTATGCATTATACTTCTACTGAAGAAGCCAGGTCGGCGAAACGCGTTTAGAAGTACTTTTCTTGGACTATTCTACATCCATAAATCGGTGGACTGCTTACTGACACTCTTCAAGCACTTTGGTGCACAAACTAAATGTGAGTGGATTTTCTGCTGGCTATTTTTATAGTCTCTCGGATACTGCACTATTCTAAGTTTATTTTTTAGAATCTACAAAGAATATTAAAGGACAACTTGCATTCAACATAGATGAGTTTGAATCATCCATTTCTTTTGTGAGTGCAAAATTAAAATTCACCAATATTATTGGTTTTACACTCTACACTATCAGTTTTATTTGTTTCTTTCCTTATATGTATCTGCGCCCCATTATTGTTTGGTTCATTTGTATTTGCACACCTTGAGGAGGAGTGTCTGTTTTTGGGTCGCTGCAGTCTTATCAGGGAAGTATCACTACATTTGTTTATTATACACATTACACGTGATTTGAGGTTTATTTCACGTGCTTTAGGGACTATTCCTGATGATATTCCCAGCACTGTCACTCAGGGTCCTGACTATGGATCAAGTCGCTCTTTGAAACATAACATCCTTGGACCCTGGACTCTTATTTGGTACCCTGGGATTGCCACCGCTCCCTCAAGATCACCTTGAAATAATGACTCTTTAACAGTTGGACATCGCTGGATATGGAAAATGTATGGAGGTGCCAGGTAGTTGATACCCTGCACCCTATACTAAGTCTCGACTAGTGCTTGGGTGATTACAAAGGGTAAATCCCTTGAGTAATTGAGCTTTCAGCAGCAAGGAAGATATATACGGAGGACCTACTCAGTCGGAGTACAGGTCTCTGTCACAGAAGGTATCTTCACTACAAGATACTAAAAATAGGTTTAAACATCTCAACTAAATTTTAATCTATACAGCAGTGATTGAACAGAACTATCTAAATAAAATGAAATGGAATAAAACCTTTGAAAGTATCTACATATGCTTATTACTACAGTTTAAGTCTGCCTTATACCTAATATTAATAACTAATATTTAATGAAAAAACCTTCTCAATAGATTCTAATATTTGCCTGAGGTTAGAACTACCAAATGTTGTTATGTTTTTATAAGTTATAGGACAATAGGTACAATTAGCACATTATTTTAAAAATATTTTTTGTTTCAAATCTGGTCATCCTGGGATCCTGTCCTATTTGGGACATCTTTGAAGTCAGCCAATAGAAGTTACCCCATCAAACCATGTATTTTTGGAAACTAGACACCCTCCGGTATTTTAAATGCTGGTATTTTAACTCTTCCCATACACTAATTCCCCCACCCATTTAGGTGTAATTTACAGCGGCTAGTATGTGTCACTTCAAAACAACACCCAATATATGTTCAGCAACATCGCCTAAGCAAAGTGATACCACCCATGCATAAGTTTGGAATTGGACTGCCTCGTGTCCTATTTGGGATATCTTTGATGTTGGCCAATTCAATTTTCCCGCTAAAACCATATACTCCATGGGTATTTCAAATTCTAGCATTTTAACTCTTTCCATGTTGCTATTTTTGGATTGCTTGGAACTTTTTCTTTATTGGGACTGTACAGTTCCTTTGATGGTGACATCACTGGAAAATAATTTTTACGTGTTACACTTGTTTGGCTTTTTTCTTTTTTTACTATTTTTTAATTTGTATTTATTTATTTATATTATAGTGACTACTAAGCTGAGTTTCATTCAGTTGAATGGTTGAATGCAGACCCTCTGTGAACTTATTAGCTTTTCAGTTGGCGTAGTGGCAGCAATGTCACTCACTGATGGTGCTTGTGGTTCCTCTTCGGAGCAATGACAGGGCGATCAGGAGGGGAGTTGTGTTGCTGAATGCTTCGATATCGAGGTAGGTTGCCTCAACGGAAACGAGGAAGTGTTAATACTGAAACATGCTGGCTAGGAATCCCAAGTCAATAACGCAGCAGCCAGTCATATGTATGCTAGCAAAACATCAGTTTTCGGTGCTTAGCTCTCACTGACTAGAATGGGGGTTCTACTGAGCATGTATAACATGGATGCAGCTGTATGTTCCTGGCTTTCAGTAGAGGGAGTGGGGGGTAGAAGTATAAAAGGTAGAAGAACTGTAAACATGCAAAATCGATCCCAGTATGTATTTAACCTGAAAAATAGGGCTGGCTTGCTCCTTAAACTTAGATAGGTACAAATAGCCCAAAAGAGAAGACTAAATACCAATGCTACTACATTTGATATGCATTACAATTGTACAACAAAGTTCAAGGAAGGCATGGACAGTCATATACACTATAAGATTACATGTGTTCTTTGAGATGTGTTTGCCATTTAAACAGTCCTCATCATTAAAATCATGGATAATGCATCGCTTATTATAGGGTCTTTTAATGCAATCAGTGTTTGGGGTTACCTGCAAGAAAACCCTGTCCTCTGAAACCACTGTTGGATTGGATCATAGTAGAGAATTTGATGAAGATGACAAACGTGATTAATGAACCTTTCACCTTAATGTGGATAATGGGAAATCAGGGTTGGGGAAAAAACATCTGATCCTACTATGATGAACACATGCCAAGTAAGTTCTAATTACTGCTTTGCAAAGTCAAATATTTGTTGCAAGCAGAGGAATAATTGTCAATGGCAATGGTGGGGGTGAGAGAAAGAGGAACGGAAGTGCATGGTGTTGTAGCGTAAGCTGAACAGATGCCCGTACGCCTTGGGGAAACACAGCTTTCTTTTTACAAATAAGAGCTTTAAATTACAAGGTTTTTACCAAAGAGAACAGTTGTGGCAAGTCGTCTGCTCTCATTTGCGTAATGGTTTCTGTCACTGGTGATTAGACACAGGATGAAGTAAAGGAAATTTGACAATTAAGAATGAGGAATCATTAATCTGAATCTTTAAGAAGATGAGAGAGTAGAGAAAAGAAAAAGATAAAACAAACAACCAGAACCTCAGACTTGTCCACCTATTATATATCAATTGTGAACAATCAACGGAAGTAGTTTGTTGTAGAAATCATAAGTAAATAAAGATGCCAGTGAGGAAGTTGAAATGAACCAATGAGTGGCTTACTTTAGATTAAAGATCACTTAAATACACAGTGTACAAAGTCATGTAAATATGAACCTGTCTAGCATTAAGATGCTCTTCTTGCATACTCTTTAGTTCTTGAGTATCTGAACCATCCCATAATCCAATAATATCCCATAATATTATAATGATGCCAACATTTGCTATATCAAAGGGACACACCAGTCAGTTTGCATAATGCAGTTTAATCCCTTCAACTTTTTATAGTCTCTTTTTTAAACTTTTGTTTTATTTTAGACTATATTTGACACTTTATACAGTCATCACATACATTCCAAAACAAAGATCTGATTAGGTAAAATACATTACATACAGAAGTATATTAAGGTACAGCATCTTCACATGCATTCATTTGTTGTATGATGGTATAGATACAGTTAAGTAGGAAAACAAAGAAAACCAAGAAACTAATTACAATGACGTACAAAGAGTTTACATAATTGATTAAAAAAAAGAGAAAAAGTCTAGCAGCGTGGAAATGATGTCATTTTTTGCAAAGGCATTCTCCAAAATCTTTCCTAACCCAAGCTATTTGCTGTGCAGATGTGTTTGGCTAAACAAATCTCTCTTCACCTAATATACCCACCTCCAGTTAGCGCCAGCACTGAATTAGAGAAAGCTGTGGGCAGTAGTTTGTTAGGATCCTCTGGGTTTTAGGAAAAAGGCTCCCATTCATTTCAATGGTTGGACCACAGAGAAGGAGGGCAACTGCATGGCTGCACTTACTATATCAGGAAAGTGTTTCCTTTTCTACAGTTTTTTTTAAAGAATGCATATCAATGTACTCATGAGGTAGTTTAATATGCATTATTTTTTTCTGGGGCTGTCAGGGACAGTAAACTGTCCCTTTACAAATTTATTTTTCCTCTAGTTTCCAATAATATGCAATAATGTCGATGTGTAGATTGCCACACATATCTACCAAGTGTCCTAATTGTTGTGGGAGAGTCTCTGATTTCCTTTGCTTTCTCCATAGTTGTGTTGTACTCCAAAATGAAACAGCCACAAAGTAAATCCAAGCCGGAGGACAGGTGTTGATATATCAAGAGTTTCAAGATTTATTCCCCATGACAACATGTAGACAGTCATACCCCTCCCCAGTGGAAAAACAGCTTACTAATGTGCTTATGCCTTCACCCCCACACCTCCCCACCTCTTGCTATACCCCTGCCACAGGTGGCACCTGAAAAGGTTCTGTATACAAGTGAAGTTATCTCCCTCCATGTCAGGGTACCCTCAAAAATATGATGATAATATCTGATGAGAAATACCATAGAACTGGGGATTGACAAGGTGTGAACTCCATACAATTGATCAATTTCTTTATTTCCATAGGGATAAAGAAATATATAATAAAGGAAATGCTGGTCCATCTGCATAAACTCATGTCTTGGTCACATTGACCGTTATATGCAAAAAGACAATTCCTCTAAATGTCAAAGATACTAATTGATTTCATACCTGTCTATGAAAAGTGGGTCATATACCAGAGTTGTGTCTATTCTGTTGTGTTCTGTCAAAGTTTACTGTTCCATGCAGCCTCACCAATAATGAATTAGTTTGTAAATATTGACGTAGTTTGTAAATATATGCATTCTTCACTTAAATAGTCTTCACAGCTGCAACCGAGCACCTTCTTGTCCTGTTTTCTCACTACTTTTGGCTTATCAAAACACCCAACCAATGGCAGAAAGTATATTTAAAATATGTGGGCATACTTTATGTGTGGGGGGATCTTGTGCAAGCTAGTGCTGGAACTGGCTGGTGGTAAGTAAAGTATGTGTGCATCTTGGCAAGCAGGATAGAAGCTAAACATACCTTCTGCTAACCTAGGAGCTGGAGTGGCAGGAAAAAAAGGAAATGCATAGGGAGATTCTGCACAAACACTCCATGCGTTTGTAAGGGGCAAAAAACAATAATATAAAGAGGACACTTGGCTATCATATGCATTACAGTGCATACAATGGCAGGAGTGTCACTTAAGGCTACATTTCATTCATTCCTTAACTTTCATTCCTTCTGCAAATTTTAAGTTTATCTGAGCATCTCAACTGATGCTTTAGCACTGGATCATTAAAACTGAAATCCTTGCTAGAACAGAGAGGTGACAATTAAGAATATCTTTCTCTCTTGACACATACAGGTTTTTCGAAATATTGTTATTAGAACCATTTGTTTGTCACCAGGGATGTATTTATGTTGGTCCAGGACAGTGCCTCCAGGAATTACCTCTGTAGCCCCTGTCCTTTTTTAGTCAGCACTAGGATATGACACCATACCCTGGAGGACAATGCTAGCTAGGTACGGTCCTCTATAGTGTAAATGGGACATTTGTGGAGATCAGAGATTTCCCTTGCAACCAGCCTATTGGCCAGCAGTGCACTGGGGAGCCTGATGGCCCAACAAGGCAACCTGCCCCAGGCTTTGCAACAGAGGTTCTGCCCATCGCTGGACCAGCTGCCCTATGTTGCTACTATTGAGTCACTTTTGATAGAATCACCATAATAGACTATTACAAGGTTCCAGGATCAGCTCATTTTAATAGGTTACCAGGTATAATAATACATAATACAGCATGCTCTTAGATTGACCCTGTACACAGTACACATTTAGTGTAACAGCATATTGAAGTTGTAGTGAAGCGAAAATCTTGACTTTATTGTCCTGTTTCTATTTTCTCCTTCTTTCTGTGCTGCTGAGGCGTGGTAAGAAGGTTAATGTTGCAAAAACAGGGGTTCATTAACTACGCCATTGTTTGTCCTACATCTTTTACAATATTTATAGATCTTCATTTTGTTTTGTGCCTTTTTTTCTGTTGTTTTCAGATAATGAGAGAGGAGATCCCTCCTCCCAACATCAACCTCACACAAGAGCTACAATTAGCTTCTCATTAATAGAATCTTCAATTTTTAATGTCCGTCTCAGGACAATGTGAAATTGAAGAGAGGTCAGAGGGTATCTCAGAGTGGGATAAGGAGCACCAAATTCCTTTTATAATGTAGGATACTAATGGCATGCAATGCATCTTCCCATGTACACCATCTGGGCAGTGACTTGGCAATACAATATTAGGCCTTAATATCAATTAGTTTGGATATATATTGTTTTAGTCATATAAAAGAAATAAGTACTATGTTTGTAAGTAACATTAAATGAGAACAATCAGCAGGAACATTAAACTAGTTGTCATGAGCTTAAGCGTGCTGGGGCAAAATTGTTAACAGGCCTCAGGGACCAGCACTGGGACCCATTCTTTTAATATTTTTGTTAACGATATTACAAAAGGTCTTAAAGGTATGGTATGTCTTTTTGTTGATAATACCAAGGGTTGCACCAGGGTGTAAAAGAAGAGAGGGACACAGGAGTAATTATTTCTGCAGTATTTAAGGTGGTAAGCAGGCAATGCAATGAAGTGTCGAAAAAAGAAAGCAGGGTAATGGGTCATATAACTAAAGGCATTAGTAGCAAGATGTGGGAGGCGATTATGCCACTTTACAGATTTCTGGTCAGACCTTACCTAGAATATTGGTTACAGTTCTAGAGATCACATCTTCAGAAGAGCATTGACATATTGGAGAGTGTTCAGAGGAGGGCTACTAAAATGTGAATTGCTTGCCGGATCAAAATGATCTCAGTATAGTTCAGAGAAAAGAAGACAACACAATGCTCAGATTATATATTTAGTGAAATCCTAAAAGCAAAGGGAAACATGTTAATTTGATATTGGTTAAATCATAGATTATTGTCAGTCCAATTTATTTCTATTAAAGTCAACTGTTACAGCATTGGTCTAATCGTATAATTAAGCTGTACAAATTGGTTCATTGCTACTAATTCACCTCTTAAAACCCTTTTCCCTGCACTTGCACCTTACATATCCAATTAAAAACCAAACCGATTTTAAAACCATATACAACCCCAAGCAGACAAATTGAAATATACTAAACAAATCCAGAGGATCACTTCAACGTCTTCAACGTCTGTAAAACTGGTTTGTATGTTACGCAGCAGAGATGGGAATTACTGTTCTTTCCATTTACATATTCACTTCCTTTTTTTTCCCATCCTCTTCTCTTTCATGTCCTCCCTCCCCCATTTCCTACACTAAAAGCTATTAATCATTTTGACAGGTTCAGATATGGCCTTTATTTTCTTGAGGCAACCAAGAAATGTCTACAAGCACCTTTCTGACATCCTCGTGTTCTCTCACCAATCAGCCTGCTTTCTTCCAAAGTGACACTACAATGAAGAGGGAGCCTGTGTCACCGGCAGACACAAGGCATTGCACACAATGGTGTCCTCTGTGCTTCTGTCTCTTATCTACCATCCACTCGCAGTTTGTGATTATGAATCTCTGTTATCTTTAACCTATTCATTTTAAAGTCCTGTTACATTCAAGTGCAAATTTATGAAAAGAACGAACTCAAGGAACACAGCCCCACTTGTTTTAGAGAAATAGTCGGCTATAAAAAAAACCCCAGATATTATTTATTATAACCTTGTATATCACTTAAAACGTATGCACCACATTAAAAACAAAGCTTAAACTATAAGTTTTTATTTAATAATGTATCCAGTTAGCAAGTAGCAAGTGAACTGTCTTAAAGGTGTCTAGGCTAGTCATAAGCAAGCATACAGCACTATATATGTATCTATAGTAGTTATTTTTAATCTATGTTTCATCTTGTATACATATATATATATTTTATATTCAAGCTACGTTCACTAATATATATTTACGGTACAGCTAATATTCTTCCAAGATAATTCAACTGATTGGATCTACTAATTGTGTGAAAACAAGTGTATTTTGTACATGTCATATACTAACAGCTGAGTTAAACACTTTAGTTTTCAATTCTTATAGCTACATTACTCCCTATCGAAAGTGATTAATGACAGATGTTTTAAACCATATGGACACATGCATGAGGGAAAGGAAGGTAGATCAAGAAGGTAATAGAATAAAAAATAAGACACTTATTTCCCAGTTGAATATGAATTTAAATTTATAGAACAAACATGTATGACAGTAAAATAACTGCATAATCTTTTAAGATAACGGCAAATAGTAATCTCTAAGGTTTTAGTAATAAACAAATATGTAGTTACAAGAATGACTGAACACTTATGCAGTTTCAATATTTTTTTTGATAAAGGCACCTAATTAATCAGAAATGACAGCTTTTATTCTCCCAGATGTGTCTGCCAGGCAGGTTTCAGTTTTATTAATTGATTTGGTAAGTCTTTTAGTGGTCGTACACAACGTGTAATTGTAATGTATGTTTATGATCAGACATGTTCCGCACTAGTGAAAGATTCATTATATGCCTGCTTTGGATATGCTCAGCGTCAGTGGTCACAAGGTAAACTCTGTGTAAGCAAGGGCTGTGAGGGGGGGGGGCCTGAATAGACCAAAAACTGACTGATATTTAGGATTTGGAAATGATGGCTTTTTGGAAAATGATGTGGGACCTGTGTTTTCTGGAGAATCATATGCATTGAAGATTTTAAGTTATACATTTTCAAGGTTATAGAGTAAGAGGTAAGAATAAAGAGGTCTTCATAGATAGCAACTTTAACTAGTACTAAGTTTTTTTCTTGAAAACAGTCTTCTTTCAGTGCATGGTTCACAACAACCCATGTTAACAGGACTGCAAATAAATAGAAAAGTATGACAAGAGTTGAAAAGATAAAATATCTAATCTGTTTTTGAGATAATTATCAAATAAGCACCTTGTTTGTGAAGAATGTATTACATATTTTAAGTGGGTTCGTGTGATTTTACCCATAATTGACCAATCTAGGCCTTGGAAGAAATGCAGAAAGGTAGAATAATATGCTTTGAAAAACTATTTCTTAAAATTAATTCTATTAGCCTGAAATCATTTTTGCACAAAAATATTAATATTTATTTCCAAAGTTTGAGTGCTATCTACACTACATTTATTTAATCCATATTATTAATTTTTGAGTAAGCTTCGGGGCTGAAGTCACAGTTTGCAGGTGATGATCTGTTTAAGCACCATATAATGTTTAAAAGCTGGAACCTCTATGCTACATGCCAAGAAAATTCCTAAGTGTTTTACTATGTGTAAACAAGCCAGTACCTCCCAAAAGAGCTTAGTATTTTGGTGACCTGCCTTATTGCATTGCTGTGCATGCTACTCTCCAGAGGCTGAGGTCAATAGCACATTGTTTCACTTGGACGTCCTTTAAAAGGGTTATTGATTTTGTGTCCCCTGATCATCATTGCAAAGTTTAAAAAGAGAATGTAAGTCTGTGGTATGCCTGGCATCTGTATTTCAGCAAACAGTACAGACTAGGACTATATATATATATTATATATATAGTATATATATATGTAAAATGTAATGGGTTTAGCCATATTAGCCCAGCAGACACAATGTTCTTTTCCACACACATCCTAGTTTAGGTATGAATTTATAGCTCCTGGTATATGCTACTGACAAAAAATACCCCAATATGTGTTTGTTCAGCAACATCTCGTGACTACAGTGATCCCCCCCCATATAAGTTTGTCGGGTTATTTAGGAGGTAAAAAGACACCTTTGTGATGGAGTACTGACTACATTAGCTAAATGAAGCAAGCAAAATAAAACAAAAATTGAGCGATTTTTTTTTGTTCGTTTTGTTGGGAGTCTTTAAAACTAAAGTTCATACACTGAGGCGCAAATTATGTGTATGGGTCCCTGGGATGAAACGGTTTTTGCAAGAGACTGTCTGTCTGCAGGATCCAGCCCAGGTTTCTAATAAAGCCTACATCAGGTTCAGGTACATTTAAACCCTTGAAGCCTCACAATCCAGTGATTGTGGAGGGGAAAGGTTCTCTGTGCTCCCAGGACAAGGAGAGGCCCAGAAGATCCATGAGTCAATTGTGGGATTACCTTCCTGGACCTCGGTGTTTTGTCTGTGGGAATTGTTTCAGGATGGCTAAAGATAGTGGATGTTAAGGCTGGTCAATGTATAGTAAGACAGGGTTCCTTTGGGACCTAGGGTTTTCATGTGCACCTGTAAAAAAAAAACACAGTTTGTGTTAGAGGGCAGTGCTTAAGTTCCCGAAAAGTGACATGTATGACTCTCAGCTATTATATAAAATATAAAAAACTATTAAAAAACCTCCCATTATTTTTTACCTGCCTGCGTCGATCAGGGGACCTTTTTTCCTAATGTATCCAAACCTATCTTAGTCGGATCAAAATGTTTGTATGACTACTATGCTTTTTATGACTATTTTACTGTTCTTCTACGATTTTTATATGCTTGTTTTATGATATTGTAAACTGTAAAGTGCTTAATACATAAAAATATAATGTGGGTTTGGAACTGGGGGGGCTGGCTTATACAATATATTAGTGCACCATGGGGTGGGGGTCTGACATTAAACTAAAACAATGGCTGTCACCCTGGTCACTCCCAGTGATGAGATGGTATACTTCGGGGGTAGACAAAGGGCAGATAGTCAGAAGGGACTTGTGAGCTCCCGGACTTGTGAGCTGCCGCTGGGGAGACTGGTCAGCTGTGCCATCTCATGTGTACACACTTAGCCACTGGAGAGTGATGCTGCCTGCATCTCCTCCCTGATTTTCCTGCTGCTGCTGGGGAAGATGGTCTGGCTACGCCATCTCCCAGGCACTCACCATTGCAGGTGCAGGGCAGAGGCCAGCAATGCTCTAACCTCTCATCCTTGGAAGATGCTGACCCGGCATATAACAGCCTCCTGGAGGGCCACCTGCCATAGTGACCCTTGAATCTGTTGCCTCAGTTCCTGGTATTGTTCCATAGCAGAGCAGTGGTGTAGCAGGAGAGGATGACCCACAACAGCCCCTGGAATTCTGATGCCACGTCCTCATCTAGGCGAACGTCTGCCTTTTTGCATTTTTTAATCCTCTTTCAAACTTCTATTTCACACCTCCTACACATGCATATACATACATTTACATACATAATACATGCACATATATACACATACACAGCCTGCATCTCACCTTCATGAACAGTGATCTGACCGGGTCCCGCGATGCATAGCTATCATCCTCTCTTACTGACAATGCGTGATATCTTTTCTGGGCGTGCAGTGTCAGTGAGGATGGATGATTGTCAAACATCACTGGACCTGATCACCGATTTGTGGGACAAGTTAGTGGTATAGACCCATCAGAATGCCAGGACCTTGGAGAAATTGGTGCAGTGCTCCTCAGAATGCCAGGGCCTTGGAGCAATTGCCCTGTGTGCCTTGTTACCATCTCCTGTTTGTATTGCTGTACCGCGTGTGACCTTGGACTGTGTCGTCTACTTTATTACCTTCTGATCCGATCCAGTCTGCTGATTCTGTTACTAAGCTGCACTTGACTTCTCTATATGATACTGCTTTGCACTACCCTACCATGTATAACTTCAGTCTGCCTAGTCGTCAATTCTACTGCGTGAACAGCCTGGACTGCTGATTATGGTTCCTTACCCATCCTGTTCCTGACTCTCTTTCTCGCCTTTTCTTCATGTGGGGTTTTTTTTTACCTGTACCACAGCTTGCTGGCAAAGTACAGGGTGGTGGTTATTTCTGAACAAAGTTCCAGCATCCCTGCAGCCCTAGGCGAATTGCCTTAACAGAAAACTCTGTCACATTATATGTAAATTACACGTAACCCTTTGATTTCTGCAGGATTTTTTAGTGCGCCCAGTTTATTGGAGCCCCATCAGCACATCTATTAAGTCAGCTAGGAAGGGAAAAAATGGAAAAGAAATAGATGTTACAGATGCAGTGCAGTTGTCTTCTCTGTGTGGACGAGAATGCGTGTGGTAAGATGTAATCAAGTGGAAAATTGCAGTGCATATAAACACATATGGTACTCAATGGATGGGCATTAGGCACAGTGACTGCAGGCGAAAAAAAAATTATCTGCAAATGTTTCCCAGCAAGTTTCAAAATCTTAAAGAACAATCAGATATTAGCAATTTAATGGGGTGATTCAAAGAAGCAGTGATCCTTGCTTTGGAAAAATGAATACTTCGAGCCGGGATGACATGTAGCAGTGATTGTAGTGACTATGAATAAGAAATGAGCCATGTGTTTGCCCCTGCAACACATTTCTACCAACTGAAGTACATTGCAAGGTATTAATGAAAAGCTATAACATAGCCGTCTCTGGAAGCAAAGGGGCCTTGGTAAGTAGTTGACAATGATTCTGCATTAGACTGTAGCACATTTTCATAAATAATGTAAGTAATCTTGGGAAACGCACCATGTGATGGATAATGGGTATCTATTCGGGCACACAGCCATATAAGTGTGCTGTCGAATTTATGTCAATCACAACTCACTATAGCTGTGTTAACCTAAAAGTTTGGTTGCTCTTTTATAGATATGTCTCAACTGGTCCACAATACATTCCCTGTGCAATGCTACAATTTAACTAAACATACTTAAGGTGCACTTGAGTGTGTAGCAATGTACAGAGCTTGAGAAAGGCCTAGCAAGGCAGATAAGAACCTTTTCTGCTCATCTACTCTGCATTGTTTCCTGCTCTAAGGTGCTTAAACTTTATTTGGTCCTTGGTCTCCTGTTTTAGTCTATGACCCCACACCTATTGCAACTCCTTTATCTAAAATGGAAACACAACTTTATGGTAGACTTAGACAATACATTTTGGCATTTCTAATACTTTTACTCAACCCCCTCTAAAGGCTCTTCATGGGTGAAATCATTGCAGAAAGGAAATAACTAAAAGAAGTCACTCTTGCCAACTGCTCATTCATCCTGCACATCCAGTCTGCTAAGAAAAACCCTGCCACCTGCATCTTTAAAAACATTGCACATATTCGCCCATTCCTAACACAAGATGTAACTAAGGCTCTTATTCATGGCTTCATCTTCTACCGTCATGACTACTGTAACTTTGTCTTAGCTGGTTTCCCTCAGTACCATATTGACCTCTCGCAATCTATCAATGCTACTGCCAGACCTTTTCTTCTTACTCTTCATTATACAAACACCTCTCACTTGCACAATTCACTGGTTGCCTGTATATTTTAAGAGTCAACTAAAAATTCAAACTCATTTTCAAAGTTCTTCATCGTTTTTCCCCTACTTATATATTTTTATTTCTCTCTAGAACAGAATCTGATGGCAGATAAGAATCATTTCTCCATCTAGTATCCTTGTGTTTCCTGATGTAAAGGCCAACCACCTTTGCTTCTGATTCCACTTCTTCATCTTCTTGTTCTACACCTTCTGTCTTCTTACTTTCATTTTCTCTCTTCTATCTTTTCTCTCCTATCTTTGTCTGCATTTTTGTGGACATAACCTGGCGTAAATTGTAAAGGTTACACTAGGGTTTTTTGTACTGTCATAGTCATTATACACAGCAAAAATCACATATTTCAAATTGGAGTGTTGTTTTGTTTGCCAGTGAAACTTGTTAACATATTTACAGAAGTCAGTCATCGTTAGCAATGCTATTTATTAATGTATTCCAAAAACTACACAAACTGTGGGTGAATGTTTTTAGCAATATACCACTAAATGTTTTGATGCCCTGGCTATACGCTGATTATAGTACAGTATATAGTAAAAAGGTATTCTTGCAATGAGAATTATTAAAGCAAATTCAACATTTTACAGATCCGAACAAGCAACCCACCTTTTGTGTAATCAATAGGGAAACATATCTTAACTTCCCTTTGTTTGGGGATTTGCATGCTTATTCTTCCTGGTGTATCTCCTGTGTTTCTTAAGTAGTTGTTTTTGATCCAGGCATCCTTTGTAAAGATGGAGTGAAGGTTGGGAGTAGTTGATAAAGGTATTATAAAGGTGCTAAGCTCATATGAGCAGGGCCCTCCTTACCACTTGTTTCTATAAGTCATATTGTGGTGTTATGCACTACTTGTTATGATGGAGCTATATAAAACAATAAATATTATAAAATTACAGTAATTCGGGGTATAATTGCCAGTTACAGAAGAAATACCACATTTTTGCAAGGAAAATAGACCCCGAATAATTAAATATAGAGCAAATAAACATATGGTACCAAATTATTAGAAGCAACTTGTCTACCAGAGCCAATACACTTTCAGGGCTATTACCTTAAAGGTTCAAGCAGTTTCATAATTGCATGGAATTAGAATTGTTATCCTCCCATAGACATAGACTGAAGTGACAACTGACTAGGCTGGATGCTTTGATTCTGCTATGTGTGTGTGTGGTATCAGATCATAAGTATTTAAGGGAAGTCTGCTGTAAAAAGAGGAGACTACATGGCTGGCATGATCTCAATAGATGGGTATATCTATATGAAAGTAGTAAGAACAATGTCTAAATGCCAACATGCTATCTATCTTGTTAGCTTTCTTAGTAAAAAAAATATTTTAAAGGTTTTTTTGGACTAAGAAACCAACAAGATAGATAATCGGAGAATTGCAATGCTACATAGGTTACAAATATTTATTAAAGCATTTTAAAGGTTTTAAATAATATTTACAGTCTATGTAGCATTGCAATTTTCTAAATTAGCATATGAAAGAAGTTGTGCTTCATAACAATTTGTAAGGATAAACTGAAGAATACATTTAAGACAAAGTGACTTATAAACAGTGTTAATCACAAACTAATATGAAAGATAAGAAAAAGTAGATAACCAAATGATTTCCTGTGGAATAGTTTGCAAGTATGCTTTCTTATGGATGGGGTACATAATAAATGAAAGTTCAAAATCTCTCTGTGGATGTGCTATTAAAAATACAACACAATGAAGAGCTAGGCCCATGTAAAAAATCATATTCTAATATTAATTATTGGCAAGGCGTTGAATATATGTCTAGCAACGAGCTAAAGATATAAAGATATTGTAACCCATGATAAATTGCTTGTTCCCACACCTTGACATCGTGAATGCAAAGAAAGTCAGTGAACTGAGCTTTTGGCCTATACCAGCTGGCTTTAGTTCTGTCTTGTTGGATTTAACATTTTAGTCTCAGAATAATACAATATGGTCACCTTTGGAGCATGTTTGACTTGCTGTTCTTGCCCTTTTTGTTATCTACATGTCATGCCAAAAAAAATGCCAATGCAAAAAAATATAAAGGGCAAGTATTATAGTACTTCATCTTTTATAAAGAAATGATACATGCTAAATCCGACATCAGTTTTTATAAAGAATACAGTCACACCCAGGGACGATTTTCCAAAACAGAAAGTATGATGTCCCTCAGCTGATTAAGCTTAGACTCCCTGCTTTCTCTTCACATACCATGCACAGTAAAGTCTTATGCATTCTGAGGAGCTCCCAATTAATCTCCAGCTGGGTTGCACAGAAAGACACTAAACCAGCATCATTCAATTGCAATCCCGATCCAAGTGTCCCTAGTAGTAACTGTGTTGTCGGTAAAAAGAGCCATGTCGTCAACCTGGCAAGACCCTGCTGATAATAATCCTGGAGTATAAAGTGCCTGACAAAAAAGGAAAAAGAGCAACTTAGTGTCATTAATTCGAAGTCAGAAGCGCTACATAAATTTGGAAAGCAAATATTTTAATAATATTTCAAATGATTACCATACAAAACTGTATGGCACTATTTACTACAGGTAATCACTTGTTTTCAACTTTTACTTTTAGTAGATATTACCATGCGTTTACCTATTCAAATTATTATTATCAATTCCAGATTAAATTGTTGCTTTATATAAGGGAAAGCTATGCCTGTGTTTTTGTATTTGTGCCCTTCACATTGGCTTTCCCTAGCAGATAGATAAAGACAATGTAATTATGGAATAACTATATCAAAGGTTTTAAAGCATGCAACATAAACAAAACAAACAATATACAAAATCCAAACAATAAACCTCCCTGCAGATTTAGAAAGTTGCATTGAACCAATGATTGCGAAGGGCAACTCTATAAAGTGCATTACTATCCCTTAATAAGGGGTGTAACATGTTTTTATTGTAATTTTGTACACACTAAATACATTGCACTGATAATTACCTTAAAATGCATGTTTTCTAGGGTTTGTCATAGATTCAGTCTGCAGGTGGCAGTAGCTATTCATTCTTCCCAATGCCTAATTTGTGTGTTTGACTGCATACCCTATGACACATACATGTAAATTGAAATCAATAAGATGAATAATGATGTTAAACACTGTGCCACGTTGTTCACTTTTAGGAACATTCAGCCCAGTGCCAGTTGCGTTTTGAAATTTGTAAGATCCAAAAGAGTATTAGTCCACAGTAATAAAAAATAAGACATGAATAAGAAAACTATGTAGTTAAAGGGAAACTGTCACCACCATTACTAAATTATTTCTTTAATAAAAAAAAATCTTTTTTTTTTGTTTTTTTTTCTTGGCAGTCAGTGTGTTTGTTTTGGAGATACTTACGTTAAAGGGAAATTCTCAACATGTTTTTTTATTGTTAATATCACATTAAATAATCTTTTTTTTAAAAAATACCATGTTTATTTTCTTTAAAAACAAGCCTGTCTGTCTGTATTAACGTAACTCAAAGTCCTGTTTTATAGTTTACTCGATAAGAATAAAGGTAAACAATAAGGCAATCGTTTTACTATTCTAACATATATATTGAGTTATTGTCATTTATATGTATGTTGTATGTAAAATTGTATTTTTATATTTATGGACCATGTAAATCTATGTCTTTTATATCTTCTTTATAAGAAAATAAAGATTATTAAAAAAAAAAATTCCTAGATTTGAGAAACACTGTGACTTCATAATATTGCAACAGAATGGCTCAGTCTTAATAGCCCAGGCACACTGATTAATGAAATTATATGGAGGAAAGGATTTCACTGTATAAGAGGGACTTCATTAACATAGTCAGAAAGAATCAGCACAGTGGGTGTGTGAGCATGGAAAGTCACCCAGAATATTTCACAACTGGTGGACTCAAGGTCCTAATATAAAAAGGGACTTTTATTGGAACAAAATTAAAGTTTTCCTCAATGCTATACAACAATACATTATAAAGTACTGTATTTAGGGTTAAAATAAAAATTATTATTCTAAAAATAATTATTTTACCAATGGACTTCCCTTTAAAAGTTCAACTAAAGGAAGCTGAGATCTGTGTGACTGGTTCAGCGTTATCGATTCCTTGTCCTTAAGTATTCTCCCTTATCCACATTCCCCTTTTACAAAGGCCTCTTGACTTAACCTACAATTTCTAATGGTATTCAAATATACAAAAGATGTTGTAAAATGAATTAGAATTAAGATAAATCAAGAGGAGGAACAGCCTTATTAAAACGACTTGATTCAACGGCAAAAAACCACTACATCACATGTACTTGATATGTACCATGTATGTTGATTTTGTATAATACAGAACTGAACATTTTATACAAATATACAAAACAGTGATTCCATGCTAAATGAAAACACCTTTCGAAGGGCATTTAAAATATGAGGGGCATCTGGATGCTCACTAACTGATGTCAGGGTTAATATTAAAAAGAATTTAGTAAATGCTCCAGTGATTGAAAAATAAAGTAGTTTCAGTTATATCACTAGGATATTTTTAAGTATGTGCACTGGGGTTCTCAACACAGCCAGGAACTTTTGTTTTAATTGCAAAAATTGCATTGTAGGATGGTTTATATGGTGACTGTAATGTCTCCTACATCTTATTTCTTTACAGCTAAAATGATACATTTTCTGTGAAA
This sequence comes from Spea multiplicata, assembly GCA_009364415.1. Classification (NCBI taxonomy): domain Eukaryota; kingdom Metazoa; phylum Chordata; class Amphibia; order Anura; family Pelobatidae; genus Spea; species Spea multiplicata. The sequence continues at coordinate 68,228 of VKOC01046619.1, read as the reverse complement.
TGCAAGTAATTGCATCATTGCTTTTGCTCAAGTTGCACATTAAGTAAAGAGCATCAATACAAGTTAGCGTAATGGAATACAAGTTAGCTTCATGCGTCAATAAAGTGAGATCCTGTAACCAGACCAGGTCAATGCCCATTGAGTTGGGTTTCATAAAAAACCCTGGTCTCCTATTCACCCCTGGAGGGCAGCATAACACTATTTTATACTAGACATACCCCTTTGTCTAACTACAACCTGTTCTAGTTGGCAGAAGATTTTGTTTTCAGAATTTAATATTCTATCTGGAATTTACTTTTTGTCTTAACCCCTTCAAGAACATGATATGTTTACCATGTTTGCACGGAAGGACCACAGCAGTTTTTATTTTATCATGTCTTTATTCAACTGTGATTTCCCACTAGCTCATTTAGTGCATAGATTTTTTCAGGAGTACTAGGGCCTTCATTTGAAATAACAGTCATTATTTAATATGAAAACAATCTAAAGTGTGTAAAAATTTAAGAAAAAAAAAAGACAAATTATTCACAGTTTCATCTGTTAAACATCTGAATGAGGAAGGTGCACCTCTTGCTTTAAGGAGTAAAAACTACCCCTAAACATCAAAACAATCCCATATAAATCCATATCACACTATATATTCCCCAAAAAGGAAGAGGATCTCAAAACTTACTTTATTAAGAGCACCGCCACAACCACAAATCTAATTGGAACACAGGAGGTTGAATTTTATCTTCTACCCTTTCACATTTTTGGGTTTGGTGGCATTTTAAAATGTTTTTTGGTGTCCCTCCTTCCCTGGGTTGGGGGGGGCATTATTAAAATGTTGTTTTTGGAATCTCTCTTTCCCCGGGTACAGGACTAGTTTTTCAAATATGTTTTAGTGCCTCAGAACCCACTAACATCCAAATAACTAAACTAATAGCTTAGTGAAAATTCCTAAGGGTTAGGTTAGGGGATAGCGGATGGTGTAAGGGGTAGCACTGGGTTCCTGTCAGTGGAAAGTGATAGTGTTAGCTGTAGCTAGATGTTAGGGTTAGGTTACAGTGTCAGGATAGGGATGATGATCAGATTAGGTCACTGGCTAGTGATTGTGGAGGCTAATCAACTATCAGTGACCTAACGTGTCATTAATCAGTGGTCACATAGCTTTTTGTTAGGTAAAAATGACATATATATTGTAACAAAAAAATAAAAAAAATATCGCTATTAGATCACCTGTAAGTAACAAGTGAAAGCCACTAACGTCAATCAGTAAGACCAATCATTAATCAGTGACCTAAAGTGTCACTGATAAGTGTGATCAGATAGTAATAATTATGTATTATGTATTAAAAAGTAATACAATTATTATTTTTTGACCCCTCTTTTTGGTCAGGAGTGATCTGCTATCATTAGCCCAATCTTGATTGGCTCTACAAACGGCAGCAATTGACCATCTTTGACTATCAGTGACCTAACGTGTCATTAATCAGTGGTCACATAGCTTTTTGTTAGGTAAAAATGACATATATATTGTAACAAAAAAATAAAAAAAATATCGCTATTAGATCACCTGTAAGTAACAAGTGAAAGCCACTAACGTCAATCAGTAAGACCAATCATTAATCAGTGACCTAAAGTGTCACTGATAAGTGTGATCAGATAGTAATAATTATGTATTATGTATTAAAAAGTAATACAATTATTATTTTTTGACCCCTCTTTTTGGTCAGGAGTGATCTGCTCATCATTAGCCCAATCTTGATTGGCTCTACAAACGGCAGCAATTGACCTGGAAGTATCTTTGACTTCCAGGTCAGTGCTGGTTTTTTTTATTACCTATATTTTATTACTTATAACTCCTTCATTGCTGGTGCTTCATTTAGTCCCCACACTCATGGTGGCTTGTACCCACACTCGTTAGTGGGAACAACAAAGCCACCAGCTTGGAAAGTTGTCGCCAGAGATTGCTGGTTTGAGTCTATAGAAGGGATCAAAGGCTCGGCCCCACGATCACCACAATTGTGGCAAAGTGAGGACATTTTTAACAATGACTTACCAGGTCACTGGTTCTTTGAGGATACTGTGATATGACGTACCTGGTACATCCTTTGTTGTGAAGAGGTTAAACATGTAATAGGTTCTTAGGGCAAAATGTACCCATAATAAACCTATAACGACAATGTTCATAAACCAAAACAAAACAAAAATTGTGAATATTGAAGAAATAGTGTTTGCAGTGGTAGCAAATGTACATTTGTTGTAGAAGTGCAGGCCCACTGATTCTAGCCCAACATCCTAAAACATACCATGCCTACATGAAGGGCAGCAACAATCCTAAAATGTATATGTTTATACTTATGACAGGATAAAAAAGGAGTCATTCTTTGAAATAACTCCCAGTGGAGGTGGCAAAGCTAAAAGAGGTGCAATATAGTCTGAGAAATATGCTATGTTATTTTTGTATAAAAACTTACAGTTTTAATGTAAACATTATGTATAGTTCATGGCCAATATGAAATGAAGATTGTATTCGTTTTAGCTAACTAAGCTCACTAATATAAGTATAGACTATACATGGCTATCCAAACTTAGATAGAGTTAAAAAAAATAGTGAAAATGGTGAGTTGAAACTAGCACTCTCCTGGATAGTCTGCTGCCAGTTTTAGTGAATAAACCACAATGCTGAGTGACGGCCAAAATGTTGTTGCCTGGTACCTTTTCTTTTACGCAATCACTACTCAATAAGTGTTTCCATACATTTCCAATATTTCTTTCAATACCTTCTATCATTTTATGTTAATTCATATATATTGACAAAAATTACTAAACAGGTGACAAAATGAGGTTTTGACGTTGTTAAATTTTATAGGTTATCCTGGCAAAGTGAAATGCTTCATACACCGTACCTCATATTTACTTATACTTTTGGTTACCTTTTAATTTTGCAGTCTAACCTGTTCTAACATATTCTACTATAGCAGTGGTATCTTGGTAATTTCTGCACCAGTATATATGTAAAACATATTACTTTTAAAATAACCTCTGCTGTTATTTTTACACTTACAAAAGTCAGTACCTTTTAATGTTAAGTGTTCAGAAAAGTTTGCTTTCTCCCAACCACCGTAATAGATAGATACAAATGATTATGAATATTTTGGAGACACTGCATTTTGATGATGCCAGGCTGCAATGAAGTTATCCAAATTTTGGTCATGGGTGCATATTTCCTTCCAAAACTACCATTCTCATAAAAAATCTTGGCTCTTATGTTATGTTCTTGCACTCTCTCTCTAGCAGAGGAGCAATTATGCTAATGCCTTGAGCTCCTTATTTATACTATAGAGAAAACCATCAGATTCAGCTTTCTTTATATATATATATATATATATATATATATATATATATATATATCCCTCAACATAACTTTCAATAACCCTTTCTATTTATTTTCAGGAAATGTTGAATTTAAAATGGGCCTGTATTCCACAATTTTGTTCAAGGTAGGGTTTGCTGCAGGCTAAAAAAATACAATTTTACACATAGATAATATGTAACAAAACTAGCAAATGTATAAGTGAAAAATATCATTGCCCAGATTTCTTTCCTAACCCGAGTGAGCTGGGGGCACATCATGTTAAGCATCATAGATTTAGAACCCTACACACAATGCCACACAATGTCGGTTTTCAATGACAGATGCAGTTGGGCAATGATGGGGTCTCCTGGCCCTGTATTTCTTCACATGAGATGCAATTTGGATGAATTTGTATGTGATTTGTATGTGATTTATTTGAATCATTGCACATTTTCTGTTTATCTGAGAAAATTATTGACATATTGTGTACTTTAACAAGATCAAGACTAAATCTACGGAACACTGTGTAAACCACAGATGGATTGAATACAATAAATATTACCCTCAGTAATGGGCAAAGCTAGGTATCTGTCAGTCACTGGGTAGATAAAGAATCCAAAATCTGTCAATGTGATAACCATGCCTTATTCACCCTTTCAATACTAGTTGTTGGCTCTTCATTTAGGTCTTTTATAAGAACTCTGAAGGCATATTTAATTGAAGGATGATCCAAAATCATTTAAGCATCTCTATCCTGTTTGATAAAATCAATTATCTAATGTCTCCCATCATAATTTCTCTCCTCAAATATCCATATTTTAGTATATAGATATTTAGAGAGAATTCACATGATATGAGACACGAGAAAATGACCTCTATGGTGAAAATAGACTCTAGGGTGCTCTTTCATTCACTCACACTTTCATTTAATGCCCTCTCTGTCTTGCATTCAAAAAACCTCTTTTGCATTGACATGTACACACGAAAGGCTACTTAGGTTCCCTATTTGTTGACTCCCCTCATCATCCTCGGCAAATCATTTCTTTATTTCATCTTGTATTGGACTAACAGAGCTGTGGCCAATAACCTATGTTCAGTCTTTACATGTCTAAGAGATCAGTTATTACATACAATATTTTAATGCATATAAAAGGATGTTTCTCTCGATTTGTTTGCAAGAATAGCAATGGTATCTACTGTGCAACATCTTAATAACAATTTTATGTGTGGGTTTATAAATTATAATATACGTTACATGTATAAATCCCGTTAGCCACTCTGTAGTGACAACCATTCCTAAAAATTGAACTGTGGAAAATGCTTTTATCCATGTACATTTAAATTAACGCTGTAAGTTTCAACCTGTAGTCACAATGAACAATTATATGGGGAAATCACAGATTTATAATAATGCACTTTTTGAGAATCCTGTTTAAATTTCAACTACTTTCATTGTTCGATGAACACATGTATAGAAGAGGCTTCGAAAATCTGTATAGCCGCAGAACTATAAATGTATAAAATGTGACATAAGCTAGTTTTTCCATACAAACAGAGAAAATGTAGCACTGCATAAGATAGGCTTTTCTTTCCTGAGAAAACAAAATCCTTTTATCATTGAATCTGCTTTGTCGTTGAAATGTTTCAGTATGAGCATTGCACTGTGATGCAAGAAGCTGGTTTTAAGCCTGTAACAATTGCTAAATGGTAAATTAATTTAATAGTAGAAAATCTGTGGGATTGCAATGAACCAAAACTGCAGAGACAATATGGAAAATGGGATGGCTTTCAGAGTGGAAAGTTATGATTTTATCACCCAAGAAAGACTGTGAAAAAGAAGCTTGGGGCTAAGCAGCCAATTGGATCTGTGATACCCTATGTTCTGACTGTTCCTAACATAATGCGTTCACTGCTCAGGATCATCTGGCCCCAGGATGCAGAGTGAATTCATTTCTTTTTTTCGTAATTTGTGCTTTCTGAAACATTATTTTTTTACAATATTCCATGTAGTTTAAACCGCATATTAAGCGCAAAATATTATTATCATTTAGTTTAGTTAACTTTCAAAAAATCATTTTGGTGTGTGCAGGTAGACACCTTCAAAATAAGGTAGAATAATATTTTGTTTCCTGTACTTTCCAGACATTTTAAACAGTCGTTCTTTCATTGCATCTATCTAAGTCGTTTTTACTAAAATATATAACACATTAACATCACCCCACAGCATTTGCATTTCTTATTGAAAGGCTTGTGACTTTGAGTGATAAAAGTAATCACTTAATGACTGGATATCTATTCAGATTGTGTGCAAAATAGTCCCTCAAGTTAAGTAGTCATACTGTAAACACGTTCATATATTTGTGATTAAAGAGACACCTGGTAACTTCTATTTCGAAAGCCACGACAGCCTTCAGATGCAAGATAAAAAATGACATCTTCTAAAATCATGAAAAAACATTTTTTTTCTTTATTTATAAATCTTTTCCAATGGACCTTGTTATAAACTTGTAACTTAAATATGGTCATTTGTTGTCCTACTCTCTATAAAGGAGCAGGAAATATAAATCAGCTGAGTATGGGGAAAAGGTGAATAAACTATTCATTACAAAGTCGAGTATGCCATTTTAGATATTTTAAATAATTGTGTAAAGTCAAAAGAACATAAGTAGATATGGACGCAGTGTTTGCAAAGAAACACCAACCATGATGACCATGGTGCTTATTTTATTCTGGGGTTCATTTGGGATTCTCAATAAAGACCAGAAACAGTCAATCTCTAGACTGTTCTATGTCGACCAAAGTATTGCTTGTAGTGATATCTCTGATCAGATGGTGGCACTGCAGATCACATTTATTGGTAGGGTAACGTGTAGGTAATGACATTTAATAGATCAGTACAGGAGAGGCGAAAAAACACTAAGTGCCTCACTATTAAATGTTAAGGTTTCACTGTGCACAGTATGTGTTTATGTGAATGCTGAATACTGGTATACTTATGAGTTTGTTTCGTAAGATTGAGCTTGTACCATTTTGCTGATGTAGTGTGAGCGGATATATATATATATATGTATTTATATATATATATGTACCTAAATTATTATTATTAAGTGTTTAATTGTTGCTATCAGACTCTTCAGTGCTGTGTATATATATATATATATATATATATATATAGTGTTTGGTGTCCTGTATTTTATATGGAGAATTGGAGAATGCACATCAGGACATCTTATAACCTCTTACAATCTCTTTTATTCCATATAATGTTTACTGCAAATATTATGGAATATCACAAAGAATTAGCATAAGGGGAACATGTGGAGGTTGAGCTTTTCGGTATGTGTTGATTGCAAATCTTAATAGAACACACTTAATGACAACAAATATTTATTATTGTATATTAGGATTTGCCCTGAATATGTATTTTAATTTAGCGTATTACACTTAAAGAACGCATGGAATAAAACAGACCAGAATTATGGAACAAATTATGGAAAAAAATCATTTGGCAAGTCCATTATTTAACCTCATGAGCACATCTTTGCAATTCATAGCACACCCTTCTGACTTTAAAGAGTTAACATGTATTACATGTCCTACAGATGATTACAAACTTTCTTATTTCTACATCCAGGATGGTTTGTATGTATCTCTAGTTAAAAATACATTTCGTTATTTGCTAAGGTATATTTTTTGTCTTGTGTATTAAAATGTAAAGAATCCATAAAAAGTTGTTTATGATATATTAAGTATTAGAAAACCAAATAATTCTAGTAATAAGTATATAGTAGCAAATTGAACTAATGAAATTCTATGTTTGAGCTATAATAGAAGTGGCAGGTCTGTTAAAAAGTTCTGCATTTTCTGTAATATTTCTGCATCTGCAGATAGTAATGTTGTTTGTAATTCAGAAACCTTGCAAAACTGACCATAAGAATGAGCCTGTCTGTGCCATTCAAGTAGAAAAGATTTGGCTGATCAGATTAGACCTTTGAAGAAACATACCACACACAGGGCAGCAGACAAAATTTGAAGGAGGCACTTCAGAGGACAAGAAAAGCTGTTAATCTTCTTATTTCTCTTTTGTCCCCAAACCATATTTCAATATCTGACATTCAAAGAAATGAGAGGTTAGACCGGATTCTATACAGTTAAAAATATTTGTCAAAGTTTCCGTGCCTTTCTATGTATGAGAGAGGAGATCTAATGGGATATATATATATATATATTATATATATAATATATAATATAATATATATATATATATAAAACTGTTCTCAGAATCCAACTCCTAGGCTCTGTCAACTAATCTGCATTTTAAAGTGGATGAGCAGTGATAGTGGTGTGGAGGATGACTGTGTTTTGCAACACATGAAAATATTAAGTTTTTAAACTTAAGCCTATATGTTCTTCCAGTTATTTCTCTTAGTCTTTGGGTCAAAGCACCAGCCAATCTATATTAGTATTGTGCTAACAATCACTTACAAGTAATATATATCTGTTTTACATTATAAAAACATTCAAAGACTGAGATTTCAAAAGCCTATTTTAGAGGAATAGTAATTTAAATAAAGTAATGTTTGATTCCCTGGATCATTGCAAGAACCATAGCTATGTTATAGCTTCATTTGTTTCAGCTTACCCACCCCCTTCTAGCATTTGTCTGTGTATTGCTTTGTTCGGCTTTCAACCTGTGTCTTGATCCAGCAAATGGTTAACTTTGATAAATAATAGTTACTGGATTTAATCAGAAATATGTACCCTTAAATCAATAATAAGAAACCTCTGTCTTGATCCAACAAATGGTTAACTCTGAGAAATAATAGTTCCTGGATTTAATCAGAAACATGTACCCGTAAATCAATAATAAAAAACCTAAATGAACACTGATTAATAGTGTAGAATTGAAGTTTAAAAAAAAACCCAGAAAAATATGGTGTTCATATGTTACTTTATTGATATTTTAGCTTACATGATTTTACATGATTTTTATCTTTTTCTGTGTAAGAGGAACAAAATAGCATTTAACATGGACCGGCACTACACTAAAATGAAGATTGAACAGTTTAACTGTTTTAATGTACCTTCTTACAAAGCACATGATTGGTTTTTTTCAACTAAAATTAGAAAAAATATTTACAAAAACTATTTGAAAAAAAAAAAATTTTAAACGCCGAGTTTTTTCTGAATTAGCCTACTGTATTCTGCAAGTTACATTATTAGATGAACTGTAACACAAAAAAAAAGATATTTAATATTATCAGGCAGGTATTTCCAAACCATACAAATAGCTCACACGGCCATTCTTTGTACAAAACCTTGTTGGTTTTTCTTACGAAACTCTGTGTGATATTCTGTAGATAAACATACTAAGTGGTCTTGACAAACGTGCTAGTGAATTTTCATGTAGATCTATTTATTTATGAAAATCTGTATCAGATATAAAATGTATTAGTGTTTATTTTAAGCAAAAAGGGTTAAAAAGAATAAATATTAAAATACTTTTTATTACTATTTACAATAATTTGATATTTGCTTTAGACCAAATCTTTCTTATGAACGTATATATGAAATAACGGTTTACATTTAAAATACATAACAATATAAATAATAGGAAATAAAAGTATAGCCCTATTGTCTGCACATCTGCTATATGAGCCTATAAAAATGGTTATATTTATATAGGAATAATCTATTATTATACATAATAATTTGGAAAAAAATAAGATCTATTTAGTTATTCCATATAGAAAGGTATATAAAAAATGTCACAAAAAGTGGAACCACTGATATCAGAAGGACTATTGACAGAAAGATAAAAATGTATAATTTTAAGACAGACAAGAACCATTCTACCCATGTTGTATGCTGAAAAGACTCAAGCCTTAAATGGCCCTTAGTCTTATATTCAGGATAGCCATCACATGCATGTTTAAATTTACTCATTGTAGTATCATTTACCACTTCTGCTGAGAGGTTATTCTATTAATCCTCTCAGTAAAGAGAGGATGCATTGTTTGGGGTTTTTTTTAAAAGCCAAATTTAATCTTAAAATTGATATACTATTATTTAAATAAACTGATAAAAGAGAAGACACAGTTCTTGTGTTAGGATTTTTAGGCAATTACAAAAATTGTTTGTTCAAAGCAAGTAATCATTGTTTAGTTAAAATACACCCAATTCTGTGGATTTACATATCAGGACACAATAACAATCAATTAGGTAAATACAACTTCAGATGCACAACAAAACATGACATATTACACTGTGTCATGATTTATTCAACAAAAATAAAGCCAAAATGGAGAAGTAATATGTGAAGTACAGCCTTACTGCTTCCATATAAATTAAGATGCTAAGTAGTAGACAGGTGCTGCTAATCAAATGCCCTTGATTAATTGATCATCTATAAAAGCAGAGGTTTTAGCCGTTTGCTAGTCTGGAGCATTCGGGTGTGTGTGTTAACACTATGCCAAGTAGGAAAGACATCAGCGATTATCTTAAAGAAAGGGTTATGAGGCCATTTCCAAACAATTTAAATTGAAACATGTAAAACATTCACGACAATTGTCAATCTTCCCAGGAGTGGACGTCCCAGCAACTTCACCTTAAGGTCAGACCGTGCAATGGTCAGAGAAATTGCAAAAAGCCCAAGGGGTTAAATCTAAGACTCTACAGGCATCAGTTAGCATGCTAAATGTTAAAGTTTATAATAGTACAATTATAGTTTTTTGGAAGGAGCCTCCTCTATCTAAAAAAAATGACAGCATGGCTTGCAAAGTTGTAAACAAAGACTTCTGGAACAATGTCCTTTGGACAGACGAGACCAAAGTGGAGATGTTTGGCCATAATGCACAGCGCCACGTTTGGAGAAAACCAAACACAGCATATGATCACAAACACCTCATATCAACGGTCAAATTAGGCTTGATTTGCAGCCATAGTACTTGGTAACCTTGTGACTGAAGCAGTCAACCATGAACTGCTCTGTATACCAGAGTGTTCTGTCCCACAGCTTGGCTGAAAATTGGTCATGCAACAGGACAATGATCCCAAGTGCAACAGCACATCTTCAACAGAATGGCTGAAAAAGAAAAGAATAAACCCCAATGAACCCCCATAAACCCCAATGAACTGAAGCAATATTGTAAAGAAAAGTGGGCCAAAATTCCTCCACAACGATGGGAGAGACTGATAAAATCGTACAGAAAACAATTACTTCACATTATTACTGCTAAAGCTATTGAATTATAAGGTATACTTAGTTTTTCAGACATGGCTTGTTAATTTTGGCTTTATTGTTGAATAAATCATGACATGGTATATGTCATGTGTTGTTCATCTGAGGTTGAATTTACCTAATTTTTAGACCTGCTAAGGAACAGATGATTGTTATTATGTCCTGAAATGTAAAACTATAGAATTCAAAGGGAGTTTACTTTCTTTTTCACAAGACTGTATGCTTAATTAAAAGCTGCATGCTAATTCGGCTTTTGTCTCTGTGTATTAATTTCACTTGTCCTTTTGCCTAAATCAGTGCTGAAGTCATGATATAGGTATAAGTTTTATGATTTACTTTTGTTATGCCTATATTGACCAGACTTTGCAGGTTAACACATTGTTAGCCATAAGCAGGGGTTATCAAGTGTTTAACATGAAAAACTTGGATCATAACTCATCTCTATGAATATTCTGTTTTAGTTCTTTAAAGAGTAGAGCATAAAACTACTCCTTTTAAGGCACAAAAATGCAAACTAAGAAAAATAAAATGTCAATTTGACAGGAAAAAATTCAGAAAGACGGCGCTTCCATTTCTCTACAGACCAAACCTGCTCCCATGCACTTCCGTTATCTGTTCATGGATAGACAATTGTTTGGAAATGCACCCTTGTATTATAGACCAAAAAATATTGGCTACATTCTCAATGGTGGAATAGAAATAGAAATGTCATAACAAGAAAAGCAGTGGGTGTAAAACAAGCTTCTGTTCTACCTGTGTCTGTTACACCACTTATTTTTGACCAAGCACAATATTTGAAAATGTTTTTTTTCAGGGCACATAAACACTGAAAAAGCAATAGTCAGGGGTTTGCCCTTTTGAGTTCCTCCTCCCCTTGAAGACTCCAGTGGTTCTCTTTGTAGGTGGACAAAGAAGATATGGCTTCCCCCATGTCTTTTGGCTGGGGAGGGAAGAAAGGGGTTGCATATTCCTTCAGGGAGTGTGGCCCCCAACTGTAGTTCTTATGCACACTTGTTTGTGTCCCTCTTTTTTCTTCAAATAAAAATTAAGCTTTGCGCTCTGGGCTCCTGTTCCTGTTTTTGGCGAAGCCATGCACATGGACCTTTCTCTTGAATGCTATCTTGCCTGTATATAAAAGATTGACACAAAAAATATCACATTTGAGTCTAGGAATTATAACTATGAGATGTAAAGAAAAATGAAAGGCAATTTCATGATCTGTCTTCTAGCTATAGCTGAGTTCATCTGACCCATGGTTCATTTCAGCTTAACTTGGATAACAGTGATGATGTTTCCAGTAAGATAATGTGAAAACAAAAGGGGGGGGGTCTTTCAATTAACAATTACTATTAATAGAATGAAATATTGTGAGAAATACACAGAATTTCATCATTAAACTACAAAGTAATTAGCTTGGATTTTATTTATTTTAACATTTTTTATATAGAGGAGTAATAATCATGTTCTGTCTGCTTTTCTTTCTCCCTTAACATGTACTTTTTGATTAATGTTGCATTCCTCTTGTGAAATTGATACATCAATTTTAATTATACTTGTACTTCTTTTTCACTTGTAGGAGACTCCTATCCTCAAAGAGTAGTCTTCAAAACATTAACTCTTATCAATCTCTCCTCCTACTCATTTTTAGTCTGTAAATTATCCCAGAGCTCTGTGATCAGCTATGTTGTAATATAAATCTTTAGCATATTTAAATATACATATACACAGAACGGACAAACTCTAGTAACCATGAAGCCATGACTCTAGCCATTTTAATGCTAGATAGATAGAGACGTATGTATTTTATTTAGATGTTTTATTTTGTATTTAGTTCTCTTTATCTTGTGTTACTAATTCATAATTAATGAATGATTCCATTTTGCTTCTGCATATCATTTTCTCATGATAAGTTCAAGGTTTACCTCCCAAGATGTTCTCTCTTGGTTAGTAAAAAAAAATTAGGAGGGGAGAATATTTTGGTTTTGTTCTGTTTAAGAGTGGGAGTGACGGTCTGAGAAATATGTAGGCCGAATCTCTGCTTAATAACAAGATGGGAGAACGTTGAGATAGGAGGGTGAGCCAAAGAGACTTGTATGACCTAAAGGTTATTAGGAGAGATGAAAGTAAGGCCCCTTTCTGTCCTTATTGCTGTCAGCACTTTTTAATGTCAAACTTTGTGAATGATTGTCCAAGAGCTGAGCTGTTTTTTTTTAAAAGTTTCCCAAGACTGTGTTCTGTATTCATTGCTTTATAATTAACGTGGAATCCAGTGTGGGTGGGCTATTGCATTTCAGAGTCTTTAGGTTTATAGTGGCTGGTCCCAGTCATTGTTTTCTAACGTTGTCCTTTGTTTTGACAAGGCTTTCTCTATCACAAAGTAGTGGTGCTATGCTGTGTCACCTGGAAATGTGCTATTGGAAACTTACACAAGCAAATTACCTGCATAATAGTTGTTTTTATCATGAAGTAATATATATTGGATTTATTATACATTTTCACAAATGTTAACACAGAAGCCTGGAAATCATTACCATTTTACACTTTAGATTAAAATAACTAAAAAGGATAATGAAAACAAAATAGTTTAAAGTGGGTGCCTATATTATGGTCATCTAGTGAAAAAAGAGTTGTGCACAGAAAAAAGTTTTTGGACAATAATTGTCAAACAACATAACAACCTGTATGGCAGCCATAGAGGGAAAAAGCTTTATAACATATTTCTATCAAGAAGTGGTCTCAAAATTCAATAAAAGAACTCAAGGAGGTGAGTCAATATTTTGTGTGGCCATTATTTTCCAGCAGTCTTAACCCTCTTGGGCATGGAGTTCACCAGAGCTTCACAGGTCGCTAATGGAGTCCTCTTCCACTCCTCTTGTGCCACCTTTGCTTCTTCAGCAGCCTGTCTATGCTATCTCTTCCACTTTGGCATCCTGCCTGTGCCACCTCTGCCCCTTTAGCAGCTTACCTGTACCACCTCTGGCCTCTAAATAGTCTGCCTGTGCCACATCTGCCCCCATAACAGTCTGCCTGAGCCACCTCTGCCTCACCCTAAAGAGCCTGAATGTCCCATTTCTGCTCTTAAGCACCTTCTCTTTCATTAATTGATTCACCCATTCACTTTCCCGCACCCCTTACTTCTCTTGCAGATTTCACTAGTCCAGGGCTGGCCGAGCATCACTGGGGCCATGCACCCAAACCAGTGACCAGCCCCTCATAGGTATGACACTTACTATAGTTACTACATAGCTTAAATCTTTAAGCCACTGGTGATCTGAAGACAAGAAGGGCATAGGGTTGACAATTTGAGGCTAAGTTTGAACATTATAGCCTTCATATTCTAAAACAAAAGATACGTGAGTGAATTTTTTTTTTAGGATCATGGGTCAAAAGCTAAGCATTCACCTCCACCATAAATTCCTAGAGCTGTGTGCAATTTTATTTTGTAGAGGTAATTTATGAAGCATTCATTCTAAAGTGCAAGCCAACCAATGCACCCTTAATGTACACCACTGAAATGCTCATTTATAAAAAGTATAAACCCCGGTATTTTCTTACTCCTCCAAATAAAATAAAGGGTGCTGATCCCAAACAAATATCCTGTATAGGTAGATGTTCATAGACATATGATAGTAAGTGCTTTAAGAAAGTACACAAATGCCTTAAAACCAAAATCTGTGAGATCATACACTATATGAAGTCTTGGTGGTCTCTGTCTGTTCTCTTTGTTAATAGGCCAATCTGCCACCCCATAATGAAAAACAGGGGGCTCTGGTCTACAGTTTTCCCAAATCCTTAGATTCATGTAAACATTTCCTTATCAAAAGCAATATAATGCAGGAGGAATGTACAGTACATAGGCAACATGACTACAAGTTTATTTGTAGTGTTTACACAATATTTTGACAGCTCACATTTAGTGGGATTTTACCTAGTTTTCAGCTATACATGTGGTATATGACCTGCTGCTGACCAAGTAAAACGTTTGTAAACTGCATAGAATTTAGGAGCCGATTTGTTTATAGTGCTTGTCATTCTAAACTCCATATATGCATTGTGCTAGATCCTTGTCCATTATTAATGTTGGGAGGTTTGTTATGTTCAAGAGACAAAAAAAACCCAAAACTGCAAATATGGCTGGTGCTGCATGTGGATGGCATTGAGTAGTATCAGCAGCACAGCAGCAACTTGGGGAATGCAAGTGGCAGTGAAAATAGTGCTTTACATGAGATAAGAGGAAGGAAGGGGGGGCAGTGGGCGATCTGAACTAATGATGGATGTTAGAATGCGTCATTGATGTGTGGATGTTAGTGTACAGTGTTTGAGAGTGTATGTGGAAGATCATGGTGGTAGAATGAGTGTGTATGGTGCTAACATATTTTTGTGAGTTTATGGTGTTGACACGAGTGTTTGTTATTACATGGTGGTGTGGATGTGTTAGTGTACGGTGTTGGCGTGCGTGTCAGTATAAGGTGTATGTTATAGCATGTGTAGTATGATGTTAGCAAATGTGACAGGAGTGTGAGAGGAGTGTGTATGTTAGATAGAGTGGGGTTAGAGTGAGTTTCTGTGTTAGCATGTTAGCATCTTCAAGGGTTTGTCAATATGGAACATGTTACACCCACTTAAATACACACAAAACAAGTCCAGCAGTAAAATTGCAACCCTTGATTATACACTCACTGTAGTATTATCAGAGGTTTCAATCCTACTTACATTTTAAATAACACGTGTGTAATTTCACTTACCATTGTGTGCAAATAGAATGCACAAGCTTTCATTGTGTGTCTGCTTTGTTTGTTGTGTCTGTATGTTCTGAGAGCAGTTTCTCAGTTTTAAGCACCTTTTGAATATATTTGTTACAGCTCATTGAGCCTCTTAACAACCCTACACCAAACCTCCCATCCTTTTCTCTCTGCAGCACTCTTACCTTATACATAAAAACAGAGAATGGGTGAGAAACGGGTGTCCTGTGGCACTCCCAAAGGCTGATAAAATGGAATGTTCACAATGTCTCATTAAGTTAAAAGAAAAAATTAAATAAAATACAAACTTTCAAGAATCCTTTTCCTTGACTTTTTTATGTTTTTACCAAATGCAGTCATTTCATTAGATCTTTCCTCTTCTCGCATGTAGGAAACTAGTTAATGGTCCATTAAACATATAAGGACTGCTCTGCAATGAGCAACAGCATTTAGAAAGAAATGCAAGGAAACAACAGGAGAAGTTTGAGAGTCTGAAGAAAACCAAAAGCCCTCGAGAAATAGATTAACAACAACAGCAAAAAAATAGAAAGCTCATTTAAATTAATTTGCTAAATGATGAAGCTGAACTTTGCAGATTAGAACAGAACGTTTTATCTGGATATAAATAGAAATCACAGTGTGAAAATTGTGGCAGTTTAATACTGTAGAGCACATGGTAAAATGATTAGTAGATTTTGCTAAATAAGGCACCACAGTACACAGGCTCAGTTGCGCTGGGTTTTAAAATATTAAGTTATTATGGAAAAACTGTACTTTGTATGTAGTTTTATGAAAATAAGTATTTGGCAATTGTTATCAGGAGCAAGCCATTTTCACCTTGTCAAATATTGTAGATATACAAAATTTGGATCTCTTATTATTTGAATGATATCTTTCGGTTTACATCACATTATGTCCATGTTAGATGCTGGTGTAAATTATTTTAACATTTTTGGGGAAAACCCAAAAGACAGGAATATCAAACATACATTGTAATTTTGATGCAAAAGATATTGTGATCATTAAAGAGAAAAGAGGGGAACTGAAGAATTACTACTCATGGGAAATGTATAAGATAATACCCAACTTTGTTTGCCAAACAAATGCATGATCTTGAAGGTAGTGAGCCATCTTGGTGATCAGTTACCAGATTTAAAGTACACTCAAGCTTCAAAGTATGGCATTTGGATGTCCCAGAATTCTAGGTTGAAAACTTTGTCTTTTTATGTTGCAGACTTCCATGTCGTCCCTTGCCCTTCTCCATGTGGGTGATACGTTAAATAAGTGCATCAGCCAGAGAATAGCAATCTGTACTATCGTTATTACCTTTACTAATTTTTGACTAAATGAATTACCCAGTGGTCTTTTGTGCATGTGAATACCCACCTTAAAGCTGACTAATGTTAACTCCTATTATTATATTTATTATGTTTACATTTCTGTTTAAATAATAAAAATAACTCTAGCTTGCTTTAAATATAAATAAAATTAAATGGTGTATAATTTCGGGGGTTATGAAAGTTTAGTAGAAAAAACAAATGTTAGGCAGAAAATACTGTGGTCTCAGACAACATGCTATCTCATTTCTGCAGATAGATTTCATTGGGAGAAAATGTCTAAGCAATGGCTTCAAACTGTCTCTCAGCTGCCTTAGTTTTTTTAGTCCTTTTGTATGTGTTCTATATACATAAAATTGCCGAAAAGGTTTTATAGACAAGAAAAAAAACCTGCCACAACTGTTTTGTTTTTAAACTTTTTGTGAAGTGTAGATAATTCATAATCAACTAAACAATAGACATCGAGGTATGGTGGATCTTTGATTTTTTTTCACTATTGTAAATGCGTAGATTCTAATTTTACATAAACATACAAAAAAGAGCCGAGCATACTGAATTGGATTTGTCCTGTGTGTATTTGCCCAAACATTAAGTGCGTACAATCAAATCTTCTGAATGTGCCAAAACTGTTACTTTAGTGACTGATATGTATTTTTCATATTTTGACTATTTCGCATATGTACATCATGTTGTCATCACTTTTAGGAAAGCTTGCTATGATTGACCCTACATAATGTCAATGTGGTGAGACGACAATTTTTATGTCACTGCAGCACACCATCAAAACATTGCTTGGTGAAAAAACCCTAAACCTGATTTCCTAAGCATCATAAGATCATGATAATAAGGATAACAGAGATTGAATCCACAATTTTCATTGAACCCAAATAGTATTGCTAACATTTAATAATAATACCAATAATTTGATAATACACACACAGTATATTCGACTTTCCTCTACCGCTTAATAGAATAGATATCAGATGACGATGAAAAAAGATTACACATATAGCAGTATAGCATAACCAACAGGATATGCAAAAAAGTAATAGACTTTATATAGCTTCCTGTAATTTTATTGTTGCAGGTGAAATGAGTGCTGAGTTTTGCTTACCCAGTCTGACTAAAGCTGTGGGCATTAAGTGTCTGTCTGTGTTTGGGCTGTAAACTGCAACTACATTGTTCAGAATTGCCTTCTAAAACATTCTTGTTCTTATTACATGACACAGATTCCCTTCTCTCAGCACCAACTCTCTGTAACCTGCACTTGTAAGTGCATTTATGGTAGACCTGCTTACGTTATACATTCTGTGTGATTAAAACCTCACAAAACTAAATATTTTATTATTATGTGTGATTTATTTTCTTTCTATGACTCTAATTCAGTTCGCATTGCTTCTGAAGACTCTGGGACCCCCAAGGGTCCTTAACATATAACCTGTTGTTTACCCTTTTAGCTTGGTTTTATACATCTTTCTAAAAATTAATTGTTATGTGTTACCTATTTGATCACAACTGTTTTTATTCATTAGATCTCTTTCCATGTATACTTTTGTATTTAAATGAAGAGTAACATTATGAAAACTATTTTGCTAATAAGGAAAAGGGATTTTGTTCCCAGCAGTCAATTTCACATTTCCCTAAAGATATTTTAATTAGGCAGCTTTTGTCAGATATGTCTTATATCTCTCAGCTGGAGTTTATAAATCTGCTTTAGTGCTCCCTGGGCAAACTTCCCCTGATGTTACACATAAAATATAAGATTTCATCTGTTCTCAAAGTATTTATTGTTTTCAACATTAGACATCCATAGACCTTAGAATGCTGTTTGAAAACAAATCATATGTTGTCATACCCATTTAATGGTCATTACTATGTGCAAATTAATTCACAATTTGTTAATACATTTTATATTATTACATGGATTATTACATTATTCCACACTTGATATAATTACTGGAATAAACAATAAGTATTACTAATTACTCTGTTGATGACCCTACAGACACTATCAGGGAGGTGAGCCTGGTACTGCTGTACCTGGTATGGCTGGACAGAAGGGCCCATCCTACTATCTCACCTGAAAGAGCAGGGAGGCCAGAACCTTCTGCTCGTCCACATCGAAGCATCCAACAGGGCTAGGTAGCATGCAATATGTGACAATGTTGCAGTAGAGTCACTGGTGTTAAGGAGGCCCATGCAGGCTCATAGCACCAGCTTAATCAACTGCCCTCCTGGACATACTGCAAGGCCAGTGCTTCCTCGACTAAGATATGACATAATTTCCCAGCGCTCAAACATAGAGTGTGAGGGACTTGGATGGAGCATTGTTCTATGTCCTGTGACATGCACTTACTGTACATGATCTCATTAGGATTCTTCTGTGGTAAGGATGAAGGAAAAAATAATGCTGTGTTTTTAGTCGAGTGTTTTTCTCTGACTGAAAGAATAAAGTTGTCATAAGAAAGTTCCTCGTTTGATCCAGGCATGGTCATTGTGAAAAGGTGTTTCAGTCTGCTTTATCTTTATCTTGTAACACAACAATAATATTTGCGTTTCCCAATTGGTTGGAGAATAACTATATAAAGATTGTATTTAAAGAGGTCTAAGTAGAGCAGTTTGCAGTTGGTATCATTAACCCCTATTTAAAAATAGAGGTGCATCACTGTTTTGCAAGTGGAGGTTAACCACAGAAATGTTGTATGATGCGGTTGAAGCTTTATATATAAATATATAAACTATTACTACACCATTACCAAGAGGAAGTTATTCTCCTTGTCCTTAAATGCTCTAAGTTTTATATGTAATTTGTATATGTATATAGATGTGTATGTATAAATTATAATTCCTTAAGTATATAATGGACCCATGGAAGACTAGTGTGGAAACAAATGAAAGCAGATATTATCCTGAATTAAAAAAATAATCCAAATATATTTTCCATAAAAACAGTAAAGGTTTGCACATCTGAAATATAACTAGGAAATCTGCAGCCCAACCACCAACTTAATGGTAGGTCACGCATTAGGAAGACTCTGTGGAGCCAGGCATAATTGGAACACATGCCGTTCACAAGGCATGTCCGGCGGCATTGCTTCTACTTATTGGCACAGGAATTTTGGCACATGCTAACTAAATCTTCAAAAAATTAGAGGCTCCACTGAATGAATAAAGGATGCTTCTCCATGAATGGCTCAAGAAAAACCACTGAAGGAAACTAGGCCAAGGATTCTTCAATTCAGAAGTGAATGTCTGGGACATCACACAATGTTCAAATTGTTGACATTTCAGGAAACTTGAGGGTGTTTTGTTATCTCCACTTCCTTAAAAAGAAAGAGTGGCATGTAAAAGGCTTAACACACCAGATTTGTTTCCTTAAGCCAATTAACAGCAAATTGTAAAGCAAAGACTTTCCAGTGCTAAAGCACCAAGCCTGCCCTGCAGTATGATTAGTTGTGGTTCATTGCTCAAATGTCAGACAAGATATGTATCAGAAAATTGTTGTTGGCTTTGACCTATGAACATTTAAGCTTTTTGGGCTTCCTGACTTTTTTCATATTCTCTTTTTATTCAAACGAAACAGAAGGTGAAAAAATAAGGTAAATGCTTAAGTATTCCAAATCCCCATGGAACTTTTGTGTGGGCATACTGGCTACTTTATTAGGTACACCTGTTCAGTTAATTGTATTTGGATTTAATTGACTCTGAACATGGCATGGTTGTTGGTGCCAGACAGGCTGGCCTGAGTATTTCAGAAACTGCTGATCTACCTTTAATTTCTCGCACAACCATCTCTAGGGTTTTAAGAGAATGGTCCGAAAAAGAGAAAATATCCAGTGAGCGGCAGTTGTGTGGACAAAAATGCCTTGTTGATGTCAGAGGAGAATGGACAGAATGGTTCAAGATGAAAAAAAGGCAACAGTAACTCAAATAACCACTCGTTACAACCAATTTACGCAGAATACCATCTCTGAACATACAACACGTTGAACCTTGAAGCAGATGGGCTACAGCAGAAGAAGACCACAGTGGGTGCCACTCATGTCAGCTAAGCACAGGAAACCATTCTCACAGGGTCACCAAAATTGGACAATGGAAGACTGGAAGAACATTGCCTGGTCTGATAAATCTCGATACCAGCTGCGACATTCAGATGGCAGGGTCAGACTTTGTCGTAAACAACATGAAAGCATGGATCCATACTGCCTTGTTCAGGATTGTTGTGGTATAATGGTGTGGGGGCATTTTGGCCTCCTCGGTACCAATTGAACATTGTTTAATTGCGACAGCCTACCTGAGTATTGTTGCTCACCATGTCCATACCTTTATGACCACAGTGTACCCATCTTCTGATGGCTACTGCCAGCAGGATAATGCACCATATCACAAAGCTCACATCATTTTAAACTGGTTTCTTGAACATGAACAATGAGTTCACTGTACTCCAATGGCCTCCACAGTCACCAGATCTCAATCCAATAGAGCACCCTTGGAAAGTGGTGGAACACGAGATTCGCATCATGGATCTGCAGCCAACAAATCTGCAGCAATAGCATGATGCCATCATGTCCATATGGACCAAAATCTGAGGCATGTTTCCAGCACCTTGTAGAAAGTATGCCACGAAGAATGAAGACAGTTCTGAAGGCAAAAAGGGGTCCAACCTGGTACTAGCAAGGTGTACCTAATAAAGTAGTGTACATACAAGTATAGACAAGCACAATGTTCTTAAGCACACAATGATAATCTTCTATGTCTTTATTGAATGCACACAATATACACAACGGTGGTGGAAAAAATAAGTGAGCCCTTGGATTAAATAACTGGTCAATCATCCTTTGGCACCAATAACCTCAAACAAGTGCTTTGGGTACCTGCAAAATTGTACACCCCTCCGAGGTGTCCTGTAATGGACTCAAAGTTTTGCATATGGTAGACACATGAACAAGATATGAACCAATTCCAATGATTCCTTCAAATATTTAGGGTTCTTTGAGCATTCTGCGTTGTGCCCTTGGAGTCATCTAGGCACCCACTTCTAGGGAGAGTAGCAGAGTTATCATCAACTGTGGACTGACAAATATGTAAACTCTTTAAGATTACTTTGTAAGGCTTTCCAGTTTTATGCAATTGAAGAATTGTTTATGTAGGTCTTCTGAGGTTTCTTTCCGTGAGCATGGTTCACATCAGCAAAAGCTTCTTGAGAATAGCAAACTCAAAATGTTTGAGTGTTTTTTATGTCAATGTAGCTCTAAGGCTCACCTCCATTTCCGTTTCATTGATTGGACTCCAGGTTTTTTTACTCTTGACTCTAATTAGCATTTGTTGAAGTTATTCACATCCCTTTTCATGTTTGAATGATGTATTCAATATAGACGAATGCAATACTGTGTGTGTTTTATCATTTAAAACGGATTGTGTTTGTTAATTATTGTAACATTTTAAGACCAATTTATGCATAATTGATGGTAATTTCAAAGTGTTCACTTGCTTTCTTGCTGCTGTATATAAGTATATGTTATTTTAGTGGGTATATGTGTTGTCTTGAAGCACTTGAAAAGAAGCAAAACTCCACCAGGGTGCCACTATCCATAGGCTCACCACTGTTTATAAGTTATATCTTTTTGTAAGAAGCACACCTTCAATAAATGGGTTTAAATTTTCTACTCTCTCCCATATGAAATCCAGAGTAAGATCACTGGACTACTGTTTACAAACTGGTGCTGGATTGTATAGCATGAAATCCAAGTGGAGGTCAATAAGTGATATCAGGGTTGTGATGTAAGATCATTGTCACAGACAAACATCACAATTTAGTTTGCAAGTCAAAGGCAGGGGTCAAAAGAGAAGATACAGAGGTCAAAAACTACATCAATAAACCATTTAATTATACCAAGTGCTTTGATAGAATGCTAGAACCAATTTAGGAAACACACAAATTTGTCACAGTGTTCTACACTGAATATGATGAGTTCCCATGGAGCATGATTTATAAAGCTTAGGTCAAAGCCTTCAGAAGGTTGACTCATCATGGAGAAATTGCCTAAGTATATAAATCTATTAATCCATATGTCTCATATCTTTCGGCTCCTTATAGTTGATATTGGGTGTGAACAAAGTGACAACGAGGTTACATGGGCTCTATGGGGTACTGTGACTAAAGTCTCCATCTTCTTTTGGACTAAACACAGTGATATCTTTTAACCTGATAAGGAAAGCTAAGTATACAGGAAAACGTTTAACTTGAAATCTCTAGAAAAATTCTGAAACGTCTTTGATTTAACAGTAATAAACTATTTAATAGTTTGGCTCATAAATTAGCAAGTATAATTGTAATGACCCACTAGAGGAAACTAGAAATCTCATTTTTATACAATTTGTAATACCGTATATGCTCTAATATAAGATGAGTTTTTTCAGAGAAATTACTCTGAAAATACCCCTTGTCTTATATTAATTGGACCTCAAATAGAGGTCTGACTTAAGGTTAAGACCCAAATCACCCGCAGTGCAGGTGGACGTCTGTGCGAGGTGCGCAGACAACCTTTGCTGCTGCCGGCACTTCTAACTGAGCACCGGTGTGATCAGGCATATCAGGGGGCATATTATTATTATTATTATCATCTTTTATTTATATAGCGCCAACAGTTTACGCAGCGCTCAATACAATACATAAATTCAAGGGATATGACAAGACAAGAATTGACAGCCTAAGACAAACCGATACATTTGGTGGAGAGAGCCCTGCTCGCAAGCTTACAATCTAGAGGGAAATGGGGTGACAAAGATAAGGCATAGAGAAAGGGTGAGAGGTAGTGTGGTGGTTGTATCGATGAGAAGGAAGTTCTGGCAGCTAAGATGGTATGCTTCTCTGAAGAAGTGGGATTTTAGATGTTTCTTGAATATCGGGAGGGAGGGTGAATCCTGAAGGATCCTTGGGAGTAGATTCCAGAGATATGGGGCAGCTCAAGTGAAATCTTGTAGACGGGAAAAGTAAGAGGTGATAAGTGAGGAGGAGAGCCTTAGCCAATGGGAGGAACGTAGGGATCGAGTAGGAGAGTATTTGCTAATGAGGTAAAAAATGGACGGAGGAGCAGTATTATGGATGACCAGGATCTTAAATTTAATTCTAAAGGTAATTGGGAGCCGGTGGAGGGTTTCACAGAGGGGGAAGCAGAAGAGGAGCGACACGCAAGGAAGATGAGCCTAGCAGCGGCATTTAGAATTGACTGTAGAGGAGAGAGTCGAGACAACCAGAAGGGTGTTGCAGTAGTCAAGATGGGAAATGATAAGTGAATGAACCAGAGTTTTGTGGATTCTTGGGTGAGGAATGGGCGGATACGAGAGATGTTTTTAGGTACAAGCGGCATATTGATGGTATAAGGCATATCAGGGGGTATAGTGGCATACTGGGGTATAAGGCAGTTATGGGGCAGAGTGGCATATAAGGGGTATAAACATTTCTGGGCAGCAGAGAGGCATATAAGGGGGTATAGGCCATACCTAGGGGGAGAGTGGCAAGCCTGGAGCAGATGTGCATAACTTTGGGGCAGGTTGGCAAATAAAAGGAAATAAAAACAAATGCTTTTTTCTCAATCATAGTTTTTATAAAATATGAAAAAATAGTTTACATGTGAATTAGTGTTTACTAGTAAAAGTTTTTTCCTAAGGGTAGCCTTATATTCGGGCTTTTTCTTTTTTTCCTAAATAATATTAAAATTTTGGGGAGTCATGTTATAATCAGGATTGTCTTATTATCGAGTAAATATACTATTTAGCAGCAATGAGAAGACCTGCAGGTTAAAAGGACTATTTTGATTTATTCACCAAAAACTATTCAGAACCTACATGTCCATTATTATAACTTATTGTTTTATTTTGCGCCATCAAATTCTGTAGCGCTGTACAATAGGTAGACATAGGTAGTATATAACATAACAATTTGACTTACAGAAACAACTGGTGAGGAGAGCCCTGCTCAAACGAGCTTACCATCTAGAGGGAGTTAGGGTGTATTACACAATAGTTAAAAGGTAAGCTGTATACTCACTACCTTATATTGGAGCAGAATGTAATTTCTTCATGTGAGGGATGTACTCGCTTTTGTGAGATGCTGTGTATATATATATATATATATATATATAATAGACACATTTTATATATACACACACATGCTTTCAGAGGACTTAACTATAATATGTATGGAAAGTGGCAACAGGTAGGCACAATTGCACTTGTGGCATCTTAACATATTGGTTAACAATGTATTTTTATTTTCGGTTATTATAGATAAATATAAGCTTAATATTTGGAATTCAGCCTAATGTATCCTTAATATATCACATAGTAGATGACATAACTCGTTTTTTGCTGAATTAAAATTGTAACATGATTTTGTGTATATAATAAGGAATTCCATGCAGTTGTTGGACTGACTTTACCATCTCCGAAGGGGTCGGGAATAGTGCATTCAGTAGGGAGGTTCTGTTTCTTTTTTTTTTTTTCCTTACCCCTTTAATGAACTCCTCTCATGTCCACCTCTGATCACTGAAGGATGACAGAAGGGTGATTGAAGGCCAGTCTCCCAGGAAATGAAACCTGTTCACAAAGCCCAAGTATGCTGGCCCTACCTCTGCTCAACACTGATTTATACTTGGAGACATTCCTTCCTCCTGTAACAATAATGCTCTTAAACTTCAGACCCCTGCTCCCTCATAAAACACGATAAGCATCCAAAGCTATCTCCTAGCTTGGTATAAGAAGATGTTTGGTTGTGAAGTTAAATTAAGAGTGTTGTCCGGGTGTCTAGAGCTAACTACACACACCGGTATACCCAGATATGAAAACACTTTTTGGAATGGGGTAAATTTTAACAGCCCTAATAAAAGATGCCACAGCTCAATTTTTAGCTAAAATGGTTTGTGCACCGTCTTAGCCCTTCTCACTGAGCAACCTGGCAGGGTAGCTTCATACCTCAGATCTAGTATGTCCCACATAAAACCATTTATATTTTACCAAATTATTTTATTTTAATTGACAAGAAAGCTAATAGTTTTGTAGGTTCCAATCATCACTATTCAATGAGTGAAAGTGAAATGTATCCAATTCTATTGGCATAGATAGCTGCATTTAATGGTTAACCAGACATTTGCGAATATTGCTTAACTTCCTGGAAATAAGATAGCTGGTCTCAGAGACCCCTGGTTTTGTTTTTAGTAGCCACTTAACAGTAATGTTTTAACAGCTTATTCTGGCTCCAGTGTGAAGCAATTGACCTCTCATTTCCAGACAAGGTGCATTGCCATTAGCATAACCTCAGGCTAGACTTACACGGAGAGACAATATTTCTATTTTTCAGTACTTTCTCGAGAAGGTAGTTAATTAGGTAAAAGTGGTCATAAATTCCAATGTGTATTCTCTCCTGAATGTAGGAGAGAAATCTGAGGGGCAGAGAGAGTAGAGAAATTAAAATGTCACCATTCCTTTGGTAAACACATTTACAAACTTTGTCATTTCCTGCTGGTTGTTCAATAGGTTAATAAAACATTGCAGACTCATCCACTTCATATACATAAGATAGCATCCTGAAACCTAAGCATGTATAGCCCAACCAGGAAAACAACACTTTAATGTATTTTATTACCAGTGTTACAGAGAGGCAACAAAAAAAAAAGCAACACAATACTGGAGCAGTTTTTAGATACCAGATTGTAGGGCCTCGATGCATATTAATTAATCGTTTTAAATTTGCAATTATGTTTCTTCCTTTTATACCAAAATGTATTAATTAAATCAATTTTTTTTCATGCACTATGAAAAAAAAACCTTACAACTATAGAATAGTTGATATTTTCCAATGTAGAGACGCAATCCATTTTTTGTCTATAATGCTTCATCTCAGCCTGGGTTGTAAAGAGTGGGGGAACCGTAGCAGAGTCGATTCAAACTCCTCCTTTTGTTTAATATCTGTGTTTGTTCTTAAGCCTGCACAGGAGCTCTGAAAACCCAGTGGTCTTGCACATTAAATATTACTGTCAAACATTTATGTCATGGTCCATGTAAATGGTAAATGGTATTTGAATATTCTAAATACTAAGAATATAATAAATGTGTACAAACAGGCATCTGCATAAAACAGAGCACCACCAAAGGCATCTGATCCTTTTAGTGCCATTTACACAAGCATCCAGCACACAAACAGTTAATCAGGAATATAATATTAATAGATTTTATCCCTTTTAATACCTTCATTAACAGATATTCACCCACACAGTGGAGGTAAAGAGTCACTGATCTTATTATTCTCAACATTTTGCTGCCTATTTTATTCATTTTACACAGTTAATTATTAAACCTTTTTAGGACTAAGAATTGTATTTCTAACTTGTTTCAAAAACTCCCAATACTCCCTCATTCATTCTCTGTTCTTTCCAGAGAGTGGATAAAATACTTTTTCCTCCTTAACTTAAATGATGCTTTCCAAAGATTGCAGCCGAATGGTCCTATAACCTTTGGGATGTTTGTTATAAATAAATAAATTGTAATGTATTTAAATAATAACCATCACCTTTTTAGTGCATACAAATATATTAAAACTATTTAGGTTTGTGATGGCTCTGTGGTTTATCAATGCATCAATCACTTTAAAGTTATGTTTTTGCAGCTTATTCAGAAATATTGTTTGTGGTAGTTAAAACACCAGAAAGAGACTCGGACCTTGGCATACAGCTCTAGGCTAAGGGCCTGGTGAACTCTCATTTAGGACATCTTAAACAGTTTTTTTTTCAGAAATGGATAAACAGTGATCAATATAAGATAAAGCATTTGGTGTCAGCGATTCAGTAATTAGACTTGGTTTCATACAAACTTTATTGCCCCTTTTGTGTTGTTCGTATGAATAACTAGGAAAATCTCCAACGAAACTGAGGAAAGCAAACTTCATTTTATGTCTTGTTCCTTTCTTCTTTCGCATACGTCACATTACGTACACAAGATCTCGCGATATTCCCACCGGCACGTAATGTGACGTATGCGGAAGAGAAAAGGAACATGAAGACGCCGAGAGGATATTCAGAACGCCTGGTCGAAGCTCAACGGAGCGAAACGCATAGGGCATGGACTTTTAATCTTTTAAATCTTTTATTTATTATACAAAATAAATATTTATCCGCTTTATCTCGAGTATGGTCACTTTCTTTTTCATTCCGGGAGGCGTGAAGCTGCTTTAGAATCTCTCGGGGACGAGGTTTGACGATGTGGTGCGGCAAAGTCCTGGGCGTTGGAGATCAACCTCTTTGAAAATATTTATGACAAGCTTTTACCAATCATGAAATATGTGAGTGCAATACTACACCATTGTGTGCCCGTTGTTTTTTTGTTTTTCTCATTTTAAGATACACCCCAAAAAGAAATTATTCAACTTCTGAAACACATATACAGGTTGTGTATAAATAATTTTATCATCAATTGATATATGCTAAGCGCACTTAATACATGTTTTATACGAGAATGATTTCTATTTACAATTATGTGGCACGGCCATGAGTACCAGATTTGCACTGAGCTATGCTAACGTATTTGTGGCCGAGTGGGAAAATGAATACATATGGAATAATAACCCCCTTTGGTGCAGATCTGGTACTATGGAAATGATACATTGACGACGCTTTAATGATATTGAAAGGGACTACCGAAAATTCGGAACTATTCATGGATCATATAAATAGGAACCAATACAATCTTAAATTCACCTCTAATATCCAGGAGGAAAAAAATGAATTTCTAGATATAGAACTGTTCATAGAAAACGACACTATATGCACGAGAAACTACACAAAACCAACAGATGTGAATGGGTATATAGAATATAGCAGTTGCCACCATCCTGTGTGGCTCGATACTAAACCAAGGGACTAAAAATGAAGACTTTAAAGTACAATCAATGGAACTAAAAAATACATTTGTAGAGAAAAAATATCCAAAAGAAAAAATAGCCTCGTACAAGTAGAACTAAAGGAGAGAATACATTTATTAGAGAGAAATAAAAACAGGACAGATGGCCAAAAAGATTTTAGCTTTTTGTTTTTCATACAATACAATACGAAATCTCACCATATTAAAAAAAATCCTACAGAAACATTGGCATATTCTACAAAACAATGAAATATTGGGCAAAATGTTACCAGACAAACCACAAATTATATATAAAAAAAAAACTGGAAACATTGAAACAAATTATCTCTCCTAGTGTCTTACCAACCATCAAAATAGAATGTAACGGAGATATTTTTTGGGGAAAAAACCCTGAAGGTTTCCATACGTGTGGTTGTTGCAAAATGTGCACCTCTCTACCTAAAAAGACCAGTAACTTTACATGCACCATGACGGGCTTGACATATAATATAAAACATTTAGAAACTGCAATTCAAAAAAATTGGTATGTCTGCTACAATGCCCAATGTGGGGCCCAATATGTGGGTAGAAAGATAAGACCTTTAAAAGAAAGAGCCCTAGAACATTTAGGTAACGTTAGGAACCAAAATATGAAACACAGTATCCCTAGACACTGCAATTCATGTCCCAAATTCACATATAAAGGTTTTCGTATTATAGGAATAGATTTAGTTCCACAAAATTGAAGAGGGGGGAATACTACAGAAAATGTAACTAAAAGAGAAACGGAGTGGATTTTCAAATTAAAAATGTTAGGGATGGGGGTATGAAAATAGAATAAAAGATGGAGAACGAAGAGACAAACTCGCTTTATACCTCCTTATGAAGCCATTACAGACAAATCGATCTGGGCGAAACGCGTTGAGGATTTCTATCTTATCAAGGACTATTTCTATCTCAAAACTTTTTATCTATTTATTACATAGTACATCCGTGTTTATATTATTTATTTATATATCTTGTCTAATCAATTTTTATAGATACATTCACTTTTTTAATATTCCCTAAGGAGTTTTTCCCCAAATAAATTTATCCTTAAGATTTTTTATTAACTCCTTCTAATAATTTACACATCCTTAATGGGGTACAACACAAGTATTTGCACTGATTGCACTTGCAAGTGTTTAGCAGCCCTTTGAATCCAAGGGTGAGTCTCTTTGGTTCCAATTTTGTGACATACCGAATTTGACACTAATTTTGTGTCATCAGCAAAAACTGTGACATGGCTCTCATTGCAACTTGGGAGATCGTTTATAAATAAATTAAAAGGAAGAGGACCCAGGACAGACCCCTGAGGCACTCCACTTAATACCTGCATACTGTCTGAGAAACATCCATTCACAACAACCCTCTGCATTCTATCTTTTAGCCAATTTCCAATCCAAATACAGACATTTGCCCCTAAGCCTATTTCTGTTCATTTATAGAGTAGCCTTTTATGTAGAGCCTTAGCAAAGTCCAGATAAATCACATCTACAGTCATACCCGGATCTATATTTTTACTAACTTCTTCATAGAATGCTAATAGGTTGGTTTGACAAGACCAGTCTTTCACAAATCCATGTTGACTACTACTAACTGGATTATGGATCAAGATATGTTGTTGAATTTATACCTTTAGCAACCATTCAAATGATTTCCCCCACTACCGGTGTTAAGCTTACTGGCCTGTAATTGCCAGTTTAAGATTTTGATTCCTCTTTTAAATATGAACACAACATCTGCCTTGCACCAATCTAGTGGAACTATGCCTAAACTGAAAGAATCCTTAAAGATCGGTAATAACGGTTGTGCCAGAATTAGGCTTAGCTCCTTAAGTACCCTTGGGTGTATACCATCCGGTCCAGGGGCTGTATCTACCTTAACAGTATTTCATTGCTTAAGCACTTTTTCTTGCGTCAGCCAATCCCATATTTGCTGTAATGGTTCCTTAAAATTAGCCAGCAGGGGGTCCGTCATTGGTTCTTCCTAGTATTTACGATGTTGGCTTTCTCTCTGTCCTCACTAACCAAGTTTCGGGTTTCAGATAATAAAGGACCAACATTCTCTACCTTTAACTTTAAGTTCTTGGGATTGGTTTTACTCATCCTCAATATACTATGAGTTCTAAAATCTTGTCTCACTGGACTCACTGAGGGGTCAGGATACAGGGCGAAGATAACTTGCTATTTTATGGTGAAGCATGAAATAAAACCCTCTACCAATGCAACCACAACTGCCCTTGTGGCTACCACTTCCATTAGCACTGGCAACACTCCAGAGGGCAAAGAGCAAGCAGTGGCACTGTCACATAACAGCAGATCTATTTTTGCCCCAGAAGATAGTAAGGAAGAAGAGGGAAGGTCTACTCTTGCAGCAGGAGTGGACCTTACTCTGCCTTCTGCCTAGGTGGAAAAGGATATCATCTTTAAAGACGATGTTAGGTCAGAATCGGGGCGTGTCCGACCGCCAAGGAAAATGGACTAGAGCAGCTGGAGGGCCGCACGTTGGACGCCCCTCTCCTAGAGGCTCTGACTACGTACTACTGCCTTTCCCTGTCCCAAAACTTCTCTCTCACCCACTTACAACCCTTATCTTGCCTACATTCACTACCACGCAGTCCTCACCTCCTGTTTCTCACCCCTTGTCCACCTAGAGTTCCTAGGGAACAGGGCCCTTCATTCCTCTTGTATCTGTATGTCAATTGCTGTATTGTACTTGTCATTGTCTGTAACATTTTCTTCTTTGTACAGCGCTGCGGAATCTGTCGGCCCTTTATACCACCACCACCCTGAACCATTGATACAAGGCAGGACAAGGCAGGATGGATCCAAGCTTTCACTTTGTTTATGCCACCCTGCCATCTGAATGTCACAGCTGGAATCGAGACTCGTCAGACCAGGCAATGTTCTTCCACTCTTCGATTGTCCAATTTTAGTGAGCCTGTGCTAATTGTAGCCTCAGTTTCCTGTTCTTAGCTGACAGGAGTGGCACCTGGTGTGGTTTTCTGCTGTTGTAGCCCATCTGCTTCAAGGTTCAACGTGCTGTGCGTTATTTGAGTTACTGTTCTGTCATCTTGAACTAGTCTGCCCATTCTCCTCTGACATTAACAAGGCATTTTTGCCCACACAACTGCCGCTCACTGGGTATTTTCTCTTTTTCAGACCATTCTCTGTAATACCCTAGAGATGGTTGTGCATGAAAATCCCTGTAGATCACCAGTTTCTGAAATACCCAGACCAGCCTGTCTACAGTGTTAGTGTTACAAGGTCTGAGGTGTGAATGGGGAGTAGGTGTGTTAAATTTGGTGTTATACAATTTGACTCAAACTATAAAACAATACATGAATAAAATGTTCGACATCTTTATCTTTAATCCCTTTAATGCCCTTTTGGTACTAAATTGGTAACCCCTACTATAAACATGCATGTTCTATAATATTATTAATAGAAAAGAAGTTATGCTTGGAGGAAATGTGTCAGGAATGGGGTCTATACAGACGACTGTGATGACCCAGAGCGCCCAAAGATGGTGTTCAGGAGATATTGTGCAGTAGCGGAGTTGGACAGAGCTGAAACGAAACATTAAATCTAAACACAGAACAGAGATAAAACATACCTATAGGCTGCAGACTGGGACAAACATAACAAACGGGTGGGGCACACCTTATATAGGAAACAGAAGCTGAAGCAAAGAGCAGAACCGAAACAAAGTATCAGAAGTAAACGGCAGAGCACAGGGAAATCCAGGAATGGATTACAGCAAAGGGGAACTGTAGCAAGACAGGGGAACTGTAGCGAGACAGGGGAAACTAGGGAGAGAAGCAGCTCCGCAGCCTGAATCAGGCCTGACAAATTGATTTGTATAAGGTCCAACAATTAATTGGTTTATAAAAAAGGTTCTTCCCATGAAGCTTTACTAAGAGTGTAAGCTACTTACCTGTTTTAAGACATCCACTTACACCTCATAAGATGCATGCCTTTTTTACACACACCTGCCTATTTATAGTTTAGCATTGTGCATTAATGAAGACATTTTTTTTATTCTCTTGATTATTTGTCAGTGAACCCCCTGTTCAGCCCACTTGGTCCCTGCAAATTCTGACTTTTCGCAGAGTTCACATGGCTGCACAAACTAAGCCATGTTGCCCCTTGACCCTGAGTAGTCTCCACCACAAAACACTATTGGCAATGGTAGTAATTGCACAGCCCCCTTTAACTCAAAAGTGTCCTTAAGGGGAGGTCTCCCTCAATGGCTATTCATGTCATGCCAAGTCCAAACACTATTTTGTAACAGAAAATGGAAAGGTGAGATAGTATGAAGGACCTTGTTTTATGCATAAATCTCCAGGAATGAGTCACTATCCCAGAAAAAAATACATGAGATACAGTACATTAATGTCATAAGTTGCCTTAGAATGCTAAAGAGATGTAGTTTATACTAGGTAGCATTGCTATTCTAAGATAGTGGTCATTTGTATTAGAAGGCAAATGGGCCTCCAAAGCACATGCTGAGCTTCCACTAGGGATTGATCAAGAGAAGGCCCTAGATACCTTCCTTTAGTGCAGATAATAAACAAAATACAGAGTTGGTTCCTTGGTCTATATCCATTGGGTAAAATAAATGTTATTTGCTGTAGTTTTACTCCAAAATTGAATAAACATGTACTTTTTGAGAATGCCAAATAGAATTCAGATTTCATCCAGAGTGAGAATTTGCAATGCCCTTTTTGTTGGTCCTGCATAGAGAAGAACGAATGATATAATTTATCATCTGACTGCTTCCACTTTCCATGTAAATGTACTGTACTTTCTAAGAAGATTTTCAATAACTATGGTAAGGCTCTTCCACTTATCATCATTGGTCTATTCCTATGTGTCAACCCTTTCCCGCCTGTAGAATTTATATAATTTCTAGCCAATATTGACTTTAAGTAAGGAGTTTTCATACAGGGATCCTTCAATTGATGGTTTCACAGCTCAGTAGACAGTTTCCATGTCTGATTTAGGAGAAGAGGTGAAAGTGTATTATGTACTTTCAGTATCTTCTGAACCAGTTATCCAGAATCCCCATAAATGTAAGAACAAAAACTGCAGTCCTATTGCAGT
The DNA here is from genome assembly GCA_009364415.1 of Spea multiplicata. Taxonomy (NCBI): domain Eukaryota; kingdom Metazoa; phylum Chordata; class Amphibia; order Anura; family Pelobatidae; genus Spea; species Spea multiplicata. Next base: position 34,530 of record VKOC01046619.1, on the reverse strand, counting down.
CTGCAGTATTTAATTTGTTATTGTGCCATCAAATGCAGGGGAATCTTCATCAATCCATGCTGGACCCCTAATGGTTGTCACAGTAAACCCCTGAGGCTGGGGACACAAGAGGGTATGTTTGAGTTTGGGAGGGGGCACTGATGGATGCCTGGGGAGACTCTTGCCTGCCCAGTCCCCTTTCATATCTAAGTCACCCTTTGCTCATTGGGGTGCAACGGGAAACCCTGTCTGGTTTACCCTAACCAGACTCCCATGAACTAGCCGGCTATGGATGTGACAGCCCCATTTCTGTTTTCATGTTTTGTACCTCCATCCCTGTGTTTTACTCTCTCAGCCAAAGGTGTATATTCATCTTTCCCACCACAAGGCTCTTTTGAGGTTACATTAAGCTCATGGTGGGCAACACTCTCTGGTGGTTATGGAAAGGGAGCTTATTTGAGAACCCTGGTTTTATTATCAATCTTTAGGATATTTCCCACGCTGCCAGATCATGTCACTTTTTGGACAATAACATCCTCGGACCTTGAGCTCTCAATTGGTACCCCGAGGTTGACACCTCTCACTCGAGATCACCCAAAAATAGCGACTCTTTTTTAGAGTGGGCATTGCCTGGTGGTTGATGAGATTATACTCTTATTATTTTTTGTGTATAAATATCTGTGCTGTCTTCAATAAACTCAGTTCTGTGCCCTACACTAAGTCTCGGCTAGTGCTTTGGTGCATATGAAGGGTTAATCCCTTGAGCAATTGAGCTTTCAGCAGCAAAGAAGATCTCTATGGTGGAGATCCTCAGTCGGAGTACGGGTCTCCGTCACAATAGTAATACCATGATACTACATAAATTGAATAACTTTCCAGCAGATGTGGTAAAGCATAATACAGTGAGGGAAATTAAAAATTGCATGGGATAGGCATCAAGTTATTCTGAATCTAAGACAAGGAAAAATGGGCAGACTAGATGGGCCGAATGGTTCTCATCTGCTGAAAAATTCTTTGCTTCTATGAGGCTACAGAGTTGTTGATCCCCTCTGGACATGATTTTCCAATATGCACCCTAGTCTTTATAGCTGGATACCAGCTATTAAACATTCTCTGGATTCCCATTATTTCATAACATAGCATGGTACAGTATTAAATACAGAGCAGATAATGTATGCATTGGTTTTGGAGAGATCTGGAAATGTATAATACTTGCAATGATTTTTTTCCCCAATATTTTGTTAGAATATTGGGGACTGCTACTTACCATGTATAGACCCCATTATAACCATGATCTATATCATGTGGTTACCTTATACTAGGAAATATTATGTGAATGTGCTGACACCAAGCACATTACTACTACATTACTTTAGGGTATTTGCTGACAATATTTAAACTCTAACAAGGATATATATAATGATTACGCATTGTATGAAGGGGAATCTGAAAAGAAGGGGAATCTGAAAAAGCTACTAGTCACACCAAGGAACAATTCCAAAATATTCAAGGCTAAAAAAAATACAGTAAAAATATATTTTTGGTGAGCACTGATAGGAACAACTAGACAATTGGAATATAAAAACAGTCATGACCTATATGATCATAGTAATCGGTTATCCACAGAAGCTATACTCTCTAGGGAGAGCTTGGCATTTACTCAATTAGTGCTCCTGTAAGCACAATTTTCTTGTAAAATCAGCCTCCACATGAGGCAATAAACAGGCGCAGCACTGACACTACTTTCAACTACTGGGTCCACATCTTATATATCTTTTTTACAATTTTTGAAAATTAAAATCTGAATATTATTGCTGCAACTACAAATATTCACCTCTGGAGAATTTTTTCATCTTTTGGTATCAATACACAGCACCAGACAGAAACATTACAGCACAGCTTTTTCACTAATAACATACAATTTTTATTGTGTATATTTGATCCATAATGATACATATGAAAAAGTGTCATATAATTGAACAGATATTTAAACCAAAAATCACTGCAGAACAACTTGATGGCAGAAAACTTGCACTTTGATGTTTCAATAGTATAGACCACCCTTCTCAAGGGGATATTAAAGGATATATTTTCATCTTCTTCATGCTTTGTTATTGGTTTACTCTATACATTGAGAGTACTAGGAGGAGTATCTCCTAATGGACTATTGTTCCTGTATGGGTTCTGCCTCACAAAGCAAAATGGACACTTTCGAAGTACGGTGCGTACGACTATATCAAAAAAGTATTTCAGCTTTAAATAGCTGTACAGATCACTGACGTGTAGAACTCAGGGGGCTACAATAGTACACAAACTCTTGTCAAGTTCCAAAGACAGGTTTACTGTCTGTGCTGGTTTAGACGTTTCCTACACAATTGGTCTGTGAACATTCTGGGAATTGAGGACTCAAAGGGGCTTATAACCAATCAATTATGGGCACCAGGGGGCTCTTCGTGTTCGTCTTCGTGCTTGTCTTCGGGAAAAAAAAATCTTCCGCGAATATTCGCCTGTTCCTGTCATCTCTTCGGGCGAATATTCGTGGACATTCTTCGTGTTCGTTTTTTTCCGGTTAAGGGGTTAATTGGTTAACGCGTACCGCAGCAGCTCTGGCGCCAGGAGTTTAAATGTCCGTATGAGCAATTCTATTGGTCCAGCAGGAACCCCTGCTGGCGACCAAGGGTCGCTTGTCAACTTTTAAACTCCTGTGCCAAACTGTCCGGCAGATACCATTGATCTCCTTGTTCTCATTTAACTGATAGAACAGGGAGACCAAGTGGTATCTGCCGGACAAGTTTACGGCACCGGAGTTTAACTTTTTAAAGTCTGTACAAGCAACTCTGTTGGTCGCTCGTACAGACGTTTAGGCTCCTGGTGCTGTAACTTGTCCTGCAGATCCCACTGGTCACCCTGTTCTATCAGTTAAATGTCTGTACGAACGACCAATAAAGTCACCTGTACTGACATTTAACTGATAGAACAGGGAGAAAGACCAATGGGATCTGCCGGACAAGCTGCTTCATTAGGGTTTAACTTTTTAAAGTCTGTACGAGCAGACTGCTCTTCTCCCTCGTGCTCTTCTCCCTGTCACACAGTGACGATCAACTGTTCCGTAAGAGCCGGCCCCCTTGAGCGTCACATACGTCATTGGAGTATTGTGTACAGTAATGGAGACCGTATCTCCAGAAGGATATAGATATGTTGGAGAAAGTTCAGAGAAGGGCTACTAAAATGGTTCATGAATTAGAGAATCAAACTTACCAGGAAAAGTTAAAGGATCTTTACATATATAGCCTTGAAGAAAGACGTGACAGGGGGATATGATAGAAACATTTAAATACTTAAAGGGAATCAACACAATAAAGGAAGAGAGTTTATTGAAAATGAGAAATACTACCACAACAAGAGGACATAGTCATAAGCTAGAGGGGCAAAGGTTTAAAGGTAACATCAGGAAATATTTTTTACGGAAAGGGTAGTAAATGTATGGAATAGCCTTCCAACACTAAGTGGTAGATGTTAATACAGTGAAGGCGTTTAAGCAAGCAAATAAGGGATAAGCATAAGGTTAAGCTAGATGTAGAATAAGGCCAGGTACTAAGGAAAGTATTTAGAGGTTGGGCAGACTGAATGGGCCGAATGGTTCTTATCTGCCGTCACTTTCTATGTTTCTATCAGTTGTGTGGCAAAGGGTTGGCGCTTTACTCCAGGAAGAGCTCGGGACAGTATCTTGTACATGGTTTAGAGCTATAAAAAATAAATATACCAATATCGTTAAATATTAAATTTAATTAAAACTGAAGGTCATATACTGTCCCAAGCTCATTTAATAGATTATTTACATAAAGTAACAGTTATACTCATGACCAGTACTCTTTCTGCATATAGTTTTTAAAATTGCTTGAATAAAAATGTTAATTGTCAGTTTCATTTGATTCATTAAAGTGGAATCGTTGATTAACATCTGTATTTTACTCATCTCACTGCCATGCTGTTTTACGTAATATGTCTGACACCAGAATATGAACTGGTATCAAAACTGCATCAGGTTCTTTAACAAACCCACGACCCTGTTTGTATTCTTCCTCCTCTGTCATTTATTCACTCTTTTCATTAAATAAATAAACATAATTAGGCATATAAACGACATAGGTATAGCCTGAGGGTCACAGGGAAACCACTTCCACAATCATTATTAGTGATACGCATTCTCCTGGTGTTATTATTTATTTATTAATTGATTTAGATAGCACCACCATATTCTGTAAAGCTGCACATTCATATTGTTTAAAATTGTACTTTCTGGCACAACAGCTCTTAATGGGCCCAATAGAAACTAAAGAGTTACATAGTTACATATAGTTACATAGTAAATAAGGTTGAAAAAAGTCCATCAAGTTCAACCATAAGCGTCCTACTCTTGATACAAAAGAAGGCAAAAAAATCCTAATTAAGCTTATTCGAATTCTGCCATCAGGGGGAAAAATTCTTTATTGGCAATAGGATTTCTCCTTGGATCAAGAAGCGCTAAAATATTAATGTTATTCTGTCCATAGCCCTAATATTCAATGGCATTTCTATTCCATACATAGAAGTAATATTTTACTTATTTTACCCTTGCCCCCCCCAACATTTGCAGCAAAATTAAATTTTAATTTAATTTGTTTTCTAAAAATTAAAACCATTTAGGCACAGAGAACAAACAACCTAGTTTTACTATCACTACCATTGCTTTTTATCAGAGTGTGTCTGCTTTTTAGTATTTATCCTGGACAAAGGCAACAACAAAGCAAAATTCCTTGTATGGAATAAAAAGAAAGGGTCTAGAAAAAAAACCTAGTTTTTTGGACTGACTTATGCAGACCCACTGAGGGGCCATTTATGGAAATTCTCTAAATCCAGCTCATCACAGCTTAATGATCAAAATGATGTTTAAACACAAATTAATAAAACAGCGGGGTGTTACAAGGACAAAGAAACAGGAATAACAAAACAGCTCTGGTTGTGAGCCTTTTCTTTAAAGCAGTCTACCAGGGATCTGAATGATGGGGCTGGTTGGTATTTGAGAAGTAAATGTGACTGGAAAAAAACAGTTTGGAGTAAAAGTGCTTAGTTTTTGTTTTCTCTTAGTGCCTGTGGCACAAACTCCTCCCTGGTGGTTCTGGTATCCCTCAGTAAAAGGAACAAGAGCCTTAGCGAGAGGGGGATTAACAAACAAGAGAGAGAAGGAACTGAAAGGGTCGTTCTTGTGCAGGTCCCTCAGTGTGAATCAGGGTAATTGGATTGGACTTCTACCCCCTAATGAATGAGTGAATAGAATGCACACTGCAGCAGTTTCTCCAGCCACTGATGGTTTCTATGGAAGAGAACTCTATGTATCCTTGACTGTAATAGCCCCCAGCACAAAATGAAGCAGGTATTAGAAGGATCAAGTATCTCATTAAAGGCTTAGATTATTTGTGCTCCTAAATCCTTTTGTTGGCAAAACACTTTTCGCTACTTCTCTAGAGGCTTGGAAAACTTAAACAGTTTGTCAAACCATTTCAGTTCTCAGGCTCACGCCCCTTCATCAGCTCTAGTTTTTTGGTCCAGCATTGTTACCTTATTATTTAATTTCCTACTATACGATTTTTTATGTTTTTTTTTTTTATCAAACAAAAATAGCCTTTTAGTTCAGATATGCATCTGGTCCAAAATATAAATTCATAGAACTTCAGCCACATTCTTTAGGTATACATTTGAATAGTACGTTCTTAATATAATCCTTAAATGTATTTTACAGCCATTTTTATCTCAGACCACTGGATAAAGTTAGGTTAATAATCTTGATAGCTTATCCTAGGCACTAAAGATACTCAAATAACAAAGGTATATTAGCTTGGGGGTTTTGCTTTAAGACCATCTACTGATGTCACAGTGCCAAGCCTTAAAAACTTATATTTATCCCATACTTTGTCTCAAAGCAGCAAACATAAAAGAAAACAAGGTTATAGCCTATTTTAAGAGTCTCATATACAGATTTGATTTCTTTATTAGTATAATATTTCTTACATCAGCTTTAACATATGTGGTCAGAGATTAACATATTTGGTTTTTCTAACTCAGCATGTCTGTCTAAAATGCCGCAGGCAAAAAATCTGCTCAGTGCAGGTAAAGTTGGAAAATGAAATAAGGGCAGTTGCAAAAAGAAAAAATACCTGGCATTAAAGTAGGGAAAACATTTGGAGAAAAAAACAAAAATAAGCAGAGGTAAAATTCTGTTTTATTTTAAGTGACATATTTTGTACAGATTACCGTACAGTCTATACTTAAAAAGTCTGTTTTAATAATATTTATGTTTAATATTTAATATTATATGTGTACACATTTATATTTGCTTTTTCAGTGTAATACTCACGCTAACATACCCACACATGTTCACCCACTGAAATACCCACACACATTTACTAACATATTCGAACAAAAACACATGTTCACCCACTGAAATTCCCCTTGCAGATACTAAAACACACTAACATGCATACCCAGACACACACTAACATATAGACACACACACTAAAATAATCCCGGGGCACCGATGGGTAACACAGGGTCAGGAGAGTATCCTGTCCACAAAGCGACACGATCCACTGATGGGACCCCGAACAGCAGCAGTTCTAAGTTTTCCCTGGGACAGACTGCGAGATAGCCGGGTGTGCGTTCCGTAAACGCGCCAGCTGACCCCCGCTCTCCTGGAAGTCCTGTCAGCCAGGAATCTACAGGCAGCTCCCCAAAAGAGCCATGGTGTCTGAGTTATGAGGGGTTAAAGTCCATGGGCAGGGCATGTGAAACATGGACAGCCAATACAGGAGGTAGAACAAGAAGCACAACTATAATCACAACATGCACTAAGAAAAACATGCACTAGACCCACAGCCCTGATGTGGTCTAGCACAATCCCCAGGTGAAGGAGGTGTTCGTCCCAGGTGTTACTATATGTATTGTGATGTCGTCCAGATATGCTCAAGCAAACTCCTGGAGGCCATCGAGGAGCCGATCAATCTTCTGCTGGAAAGTCGCCGGTGCGTTTTTCATTCTGAACGGCATAACCTTAAACTGGTATAAGCCGAAGGGGGTGATGAAGGCCGACTTCGGAATGACTTTCAGGGGGCCAGCGGGATCTGCCAGAAGCCCTTACACAGGTCGAGTGAGGAAATTTCTCCTAGCAATGTGATCTAATAGTTCATCTACTCAGGGCATGGGGTACGCGTCAGGCGTGGTCCTGTTTATCCTACGGTAGTCTACACAGAAGAAGGTCATACCGTCCCGCTTCGGCACTTGCACTACCGGGGGAAGCCCAGGGGCTGTTAGAGGGCTCGATAACTCCTAGATCCAGCATCTCCCGTATCTCGGTCCACATACTTTCCCTTACGGCCTCGGATACCCGGTAAGCTGCTTGCTGCATGGGCTGCTGCCCCGGGGTCTCCACCTGGTGCACTGCATTCCCTCTGTATTTTCGAGGGTCGGCTGTCCCGATAGATAGGGGTCCGCTGTTGTGCCGGGGGTCGAGGTGCTGTGCGGTGTGGCTGAAGTGGGGGTGGTACATAGCGGGCCCCAGATTGGGGCTGGACCACCGGGAGTCTACATACACAGCTGCCCGCTCTACAGTGAGGGGCATGCGATATACCTACTCAGTGAAGGGCTGTCCGTCTACAGGTCAACAGAGGAAATGGTCATAAATCATGTCCACATATCCCCGCCCTGCCCAGACAGTCCGACGCCATACTCAGGCCACCAAGCCCCCGGCGATCCCGGGAAACGATGGGTAGCTCAGGGTCCGGGGAGTATCCTGTCCAAAAAGCAACACGATCCGCTGGGCAAGTTTTTCCCGGAACGGACCGCGAGATAGACATGTGCAAATGCGGCAAAAATGATTTTCGGTTAATTCGGGAACAACATTTTTTGGCCAGTGCCCACATTCACACTCATTCACTCAATCTCCCATGCTCTCTCTCTCTCGTGCTTTCTAAATGTTACCCTACCTTCTCTGCCAGAGAGAGTGAGAAGGTACGAAATCTATAGAGAACATGAGAGAGTGAACGTGAATGAGAGTGTGAGTGAATGTGGAAGCACGTATATCGGATGAAAATTCAGAGCTTTTTACTTTGTCTTCCTCTGATTTGTGAGGGAGTGCTACACTATTTTTGTTATTTTTGAACTTTTGAGTGGGGGGGTGCTGCTTTCCCATTTTTATTATTATTTTAATTTTTTATTTTTAACCCCTTCAGTCCCCGTTTTTTTTTTACCTCAAGTCCCAGAGTAATTTTGCCATATTTGCGGTATGTTGGCTCAGCGATTATTTCCCTTTCCTGGGAATAGTGTACCCATGTAAACTATATATTGTATTTTCAAGGAGATATAGGGCTTTCTTTTGATACCATAGAAAAACCCCTATTTTTTATATATATTTTCCCTTATGAATACTCACAAAATTACGTAAAGTGATGGAATATGCCCTCCAAGTTTATTAATTCAGGTGCTGATTTCAGAAATACCTAATTTATATAGAATTCCCATACTTTCACAGCACTTATAGGGAACATACTTTAAGGTGTACATTATTGTACATTATTCTTTGCAAAGCTATAGAATTTTTAGATTAGGTATGGTGGGATTGCAACTCTAATTTTAAACAAATAAACCAAAAATACCCACAAAAATATATATTTCTGTAAATCATACAACCCAGACTATCTTATCAGGGCACTCATCATGCAGCTATTTGGTCACCAATCACTGTCAAATGTAGACGCAGAACTTATTTCCGGAGAAACCCGGCCAAAATTGTTTAGCTGCATTTCCTGATAATGGAAATACCATTATATACCCTTACATAAAGTGCCCCATAGGGTAGTATGTTTTATACTTATGGCATAACGGGTTTGGGGGTTATGAATGGGGCAGGAGGGTTACCTTTCAGATATTGTGTTAGGGCAGCGGTTCTCAACCTTTGGAGGGGTCGTCTAAGACCATCGGAAAACACATATTTCACAATATATAATTACATAATTTTATGGTTGAGGGTCACCACAACATGAGGAACTGTATTAAAGGGTTGCGGCATTATGAAGGTTGAGAACCACTGTGTTAGGGCAATGGGATGTAAGGGTTTTTTCTTTTTTTTATTATTATCTTTTTTATATTTTTTTTACATTTTTAGTTTATTTTTTTTATTTGTCTTTGAATTTTTTTTTCTTTTTTTTGCTGATTTGTGTTTCAGCATGTGCTTCCTCCCTGTCAACGATGTCAAGGATGTGTCCCTGCCGCTCCAAGAAGGTCAGGACATACCAATACGTCCATAGGTGTTTCTTGAAATGCGTTTTATGGACGTACAAGTACGTCTTTAGGAGACTGAAGGGATTAAACATTTTTGACTGAAGATCTCTTTGGGGTTTTTTAAAACTTAAAAGAGCTCTCTTGGAACCAAAACATACCCTTTATGAAGTTATGGTGACATGAATTGGGTCTGTTTGTTTGCTAATTTTTAATTTAACTGTAATTTTTTTTGCTATAATTTTTTTTGTTAACTATTGACCACAGTAATTTTGTAACCTTACAGAGGGTGCTTGTAAGAGGTCCCAGTAGGGTCTGGAAAGCTCAGGCACTCTCCTTTATTTCAGTGTGACTGATGCTTGCCAGGTATCATTACACTAGATTGGTCAGGGTAGGAGCAATGATGCTGGTAATTATGGTCAGCCTAATCTCCTGTGTACCAGGAGGGAAATACTGGCCAGTGCAAAAACAATAGGATCGATTATTGGTCATCTACACTAATAATGGAAAAGTATGTCCTAAGGTCACAAACGACTTAAGCACCTTTTGTGTCCTGGGTGCTAAAATATATGCACAGTGTGAGAATACAAGGCCACATCTGTTCCACTCTAGTTATATGTGTGTATGTGTATATATATATAGTTCCCTTGATGCCCTTCTATTTGTAGATCATTATTGGAAAATATTACAAAAACGACTAGGAATCAAACATGCAAGCTCCATGTAATGCATTCACAAATGAAACAAGAATCTATTAAGGTGCCATTTTACTGCAAGAATCCAATTAATTTGGGCCTTTGGAAACCTTCCATTTAAAATGAAGTCCCTTCAGAGATTTTGATAAATCATTTTCCTTTGGTGTTTTGTATTAATTTCTCCCTTAACGGTTATGTATTGTCAGACAGTTGACTTAATTACTTACATTTAATTAGAACTGGAATATAGGCAGCTACTTTTTGGCCCTGGGGCCTTTTCACCTTAAAGTGTTTGTGAAAGGATGGATAATAGACAATGCCTGTTTGCGTTGTAGTCTTTAAATCTGCCTGTTTTTCTGTATGTTTGCTGTATATTTTAATTTGACAGCATTTATTTTTGTACATTTTCTTTAATTAACTGCCTTAAAATTGTGTAAGCAGTGATGATGTCTAAACATCAAAGCCAGTAAAAGGTAAAGGGAGCTAGCCTAATTAACTTGGCAAATATACTGTATGCTGTATATATATTATACTTAGATATACTTCTATATGTATTGTGGTAAAGTGTATGGGAGAGTGGTTGATGGGATATATATCTCACCTGGTTTCCTCAGCCGGGCATGGTAGCAAACCCAGGAGCCCTCAGGTGCGGCTTCCTATGCTCATTACTGGGGAGGAAGCCTTAAAAGAAAGGGCTGTTAGGTTTGAAGGGGGAGGAGAAACTGAGTGGAGGAGCAGCTACAGCCAGTGCTGCAGCCCACCAGGTATGAAGCTTTACCTATGCAAAACCTGTTACGTTGCTTTGTGCCGGACCTTATGCTTATAGAGAGGTATCCTGACGTTTAGTTAGAGCCGGACAGGCTTAGAGTTTGTTTTGTTTGCAAGGTGCTCTGTGACCACAACATCTAAATAAACACCATTACGTTTGAAACCTGTGTGGATACCGTCATTGCCGCCCCATGCGTGAGCTGTCCCCTACAGTATTCACACACCCAAATACAGGGCTTTTTAAAAAAAATAAACCAGCCATTGCATTTTGGCATGATGGTTGGGGAAATGTTAAAAAGCAGAAATTTAAAGAGAAAGAAAAGAACAAATGACTGAATAATGATGGGGAAATAGACTGATTGTCTGCAGCGGAGTGTCTGGAGGTAGACCAAGGTCTTATACCAGAGCTAGTTAGTTCTCCCTCCAACATTGGCACTAGTCTGCTAATGTGTTACTCACCGTTGTAATAAACTCATGGAGCAAATTTGCAGCTGAGAAATCTTTTTTATTTAACATATTAGTTCTCCAGATGCCTCGCAGCACTGCAGGGGACCTGGATCCTTCTCTCCGGGATCCAGAGAAGGATCCAGGTCCCCTGCAGGTCCTCTATTTGAGGTCTGATTATAAGGCAATCTTGAATATAAGATGAGGTGTATTTTTCAGAGCTTTTGCTCTGAAAAAAACCTCGTCTTATACGGTGAAACATGAAGATTATGTTGTTTCTAACTTGTCAACCTTTTTTCTTAAATAGTAGTGATATACATAATGGTTCTGTATGGCTGTTCCCTGCAGCGATTAAGTAACCAGAGGTGAACAGATTGAAAAAAATATATATATAAAAAAATAATTGAACCCCGTAAGAAATTGATTGCTTAAGCTAAGTCTCCCACTCAGCTGTGAATTTAGAAACGATTATTGGATTTGGAAGCAGACGGCATTAGAACGGGTCAGGTGAACGATTAATAACTTATTGATGGAAGATTAAAAGAGTGATATCAAATCTTTATCCAAGTGAAGATGTAGTTTATCAATTTGTCACATAAATGTAACGATCTTCACATAGAGCATCACAGTCTTATGGGAATTGATCCTTTGTTTTTGTATGTGTAGCTTATTGATAAGGTTTCATTTACATCAGATTAAAAAAACAACATAGTCAAAATTTTAAAAGAATTTAGGCCACATAGAGTACTTCAGAAACGTACTAAATCTTTCATTTTTACATTGAGAACAATTTTGTTCTCTTTTTCCCTTAATAGTATTTATGATGATTGTGATGGTTGTCGTGGTGCCAGTGCATGAAGTGGAACCTGTTGCATAGGTACACTACTGCTGCTTCTGCCCAGTGAGAAGATGAACACATTCAACAGAGAAACTGAAAGATCTGTCGCTTGACTCCCCTAAATCTGGCTCATAATCTAAATCCAGGTCATTGTCGTCATCAAAGATGACCATATCTTTTGGCACCTGGGCAGACGGCAGAGTAAGGTCCACTCCTGCTGCAAGAGTAAACCTTCCCTCTTCTTTCTCACTATCTGCTGGGGGAAAATATGTCTGCTACTCTCATCTGACAATGCCACTGCTTGCTGCCCCTCATTGCTCTGGAGAGTGCTGCCATTGGTAGCGCCAAGGGCAGTTGTGATTACACTAGTAGTGATGGTTTTATTCCGTGCTTCACCATAAAATAGCTTGCAAGGCCTTACTTTGGCAGATGTTGTTGACAAGATTTTAGCACTAGCAGTAGATTCAGGATGTTCGTCGGTACTGCTGTGGCTGCTGTAAACGACTCCTGATAGCTGTAGTTCAACTTATGACTCCAAGCAAGAAGGCTTCTGTCTACTTGGGACGGGTGTTCCAACCCATGGAAACGCTCCTTTTCATTTGTTAAGATACTCATTCGGCAGTTAATTGAAGATAATAAAAATATTTTTTTAAATTTTAAAAATGCCTGGTTTTGTTACCAATATTTATCAGTGAAGACTAATAGATGATATGATAGAAAGAAAATAAAAAGTTAACTTGTTTACAAATTACAGGTTTGGTTTGTACTAGTGTACTAGTTGCTATTAGTTAGTTAGGCCTCCCCTTATGTTTTTCCTCCCACTCTTTCGCAGAGCTCTGTGGTATGTGACTAGGCTCCTTTTATATATTCATTGAATGTCGTATCAATCGCACAAGATTATAGGTCCTCCATTCCCCACTCACCCACGCCAGGGTCAGATGTTGCTGCCTCACCTTCCCTACGTGCTTGGACGATTCCCAAATTGATGGCGGAATTAACGAGGAGAGGCATTCCACTTTCAGCCTTGGCTAGGATAGTCCCCTGTCTCCTCCTCCTAGGTCCAGCCCTCGACAATCTAGTTCTGTGGTCTTGGCTCAAATGAGGGACATGCTCACCTCCCTAGTGGCATCGGTCTCCTCCATTCACAAGAACTTGGCCAATTTGGAAGCCCAGCCCCAGCCTGGCCCGCCCCCCCTTACAGGCCCTAACTAATTCTGGACCTACTCTTGTCTCATGTCTACCTGCAGCCACTAGTGGCCACCCTTCCTTCTCTGGAGCACCCCTTTATATGGGACAGCTGAACCACATTACCTGAGTGTAGCCCTGCCCTTATATACCTGCTCTGCCTTACAGACGGGGCCTTTGCCTTTGTTTGGCTTGGGTCCCTGTTAGTCTGCTTTCAGCTGATTTCCTGTGTATGAGCTTGGCTACGTACTCGATCCTGATTTGTGTAGAACCCCAGCGTATCCCAGGCTTACTTACCTTCCGAACCGTCTGTCCTTCCTGAGGGCTTCCAAGCCACTTGCTACAGTTCTTCTGTCCTCATTACAGTTCCCCTGTCCTCGCTACAGTTCCCCTTTATTCTTTGATTCCAGTCTTGCTTTTCTGTCTGTTGGGTAGGTCTGTACCTACCTACCCACCATGATGAATCAAGGGGTACAGACAGAGCCCCTAGTATACCCTGCAACTGGGCACCTACCCGACACTGGCTCAGTTGAATTATATTACATACAGGAGTCAGGAGTAGATCCATCTCTTTTCTAGGCAGGTCTTAGATTTGTAACGACTTTTTGTTGGCTCCTGCTGTATTCATGCCATGGCCCCATGGTTATTCATTACCTAGATGATATATATCCTATTGTTGCTGTAGTCTGAGGCAGGACAAGGACAGGTGAAACAGTCACTTTCTTTACAGATCACATGGTTACTGCCAAGACTGTCAATAAAGGCAGGTCATCTTCAGTCTTCATTATGTGGTTCATGCGTAAACTTACCTGGTTATCTGTATATCACAAATATATACTGTGCCGGGTGTGCAGTATATAGCGGCTAATGCTCTATCTCGCTTTAATTTTCAGAGGTTTTCGAAGTCCACCCAAGAGCGGCAGCAATGCCAACTGCTGCTCCGATTTTCAAAGAGTCCATTTTAGCCTAGAACAGCATCTGAACACAGCCCCACATATTATAACTAGGGCGTTATCTAGCAACACTATGAAATCATACAATAGAGCCTGGTCCCTGTTTGGTAATTTTGTATTATATTTGATTAGCAATCTCCTAGTTTTTGCGGCATATTGCCATTCTGTCCTTGGGCTTTCATATGGTACAATATATCTTTACCTAACAGGAGTCCAGCATTGCATGTATATGTGTGTGTAAGGGCAGTGTATATGTGTGTGTGAAGGCTGTGTATGTGTGTTTATGGCTGGTGTGTGTGTAAAGGCAGTGTGTAGGAGTCCTCGGAGGGAGTCTTTAATTTTTTTTTTTAAGGCTGCAGCCGCAGTGCAGACACACATATATTCAAGTGGTCTTTATATACACATATATATACACGGCCCTTTTACACACCTGCCCATACACACACATATGCACTGCATGTTTGCTCATTCACACACATATACACTGCCCATATACACATGCCTGCCCATGCTCACATATATACATCATGCCCCCCAACAGTCCTGATTTTGGGTCTCTGTCCTGCCGTCCCACCTATCCCTTCCTCTGTCCCGCTTTGCAAGGACAGAGGAAGGGTGGGGCCAGGGCCGGACTGGCCCACTGGGATACTGGGAAATTTCCCGGTGTGCCGGCAGGTCCGGCCAGACCAACATTCAAAACAGCCGCTGAGCGACTGCGAGTAGGATTGAAAGCCTCTTTCGGCCGCCGGTGTCTAATGAAATTAAAGGGACTGGCATGCACACACTACGCCGCCCAATTTGTCCCTTTTAAGACCTGGGATGAAGTGCTGAGGCACGGCCATTGGGCAGCGTGGTGTGTGCACGCCAGCCCCTTTTATTTCATGAATGCCGGCCTCCACCCGCTGCCCCCACCAGACACCATGGAGTCAGAAGCAGTGGTAAGTCGGGGGGGATTATATGGGGGGCATAAGGCTTTTCTGGAGACAGAGTGCCCCATGATATGCCTTTTAACTCCCTTTATGCCACTCTGCCTTCAGAAATGCCCTTTAACCCCCATATGCTACTCTGCCTCTAGAAATGCCTTTTAACCCCTATATGCAGAAATGCCTTATACCCCCCTATATGCCACTCTGTCCCATGATATGCCTTTTAACCCCCTATATGCCAGAGTGGCATATCGGGGGTATAAGGCGTATCAAGGAGGCAGAGTGGCATATAGGGGGTATAAGGCATATCAAGGAGGCAGAGTGGCATATAGGGGGTATAAGGCATTTTTGGGGGCAGAGTGGCAAGCCTGAAGGCAGATGTGCATAACTGGGGGGCAGGTTGGCAAATAAAAGGACATAAAAAAAATCATAGCTTTTATTAAATATGAAAAGATAGTTTACATGAATTTATAAAGAAATAAAAGAATATTGTGAAGAATAATGTGATCACTGTTTTGTTCCACTGAATAAAATGGAACCTTTTCATTTAAAAATGTTTGCAGTAGCAAATGTTTTGATTCCAAAATCAAAGGGCAGTGTACATGTATGTGTGTGTATAAGGGCAGTGTACATGTATATATGTGTGTAAGGGCAGTGTACGTGTCTATATTTTTATTTAAGGGCAGTGTCGTGTCTATATTTTTCTTTAAGGGCAGTGTACGTGTCTATATTTTTCTTTAAGGGCAGTGTACATGTATGTGTGCGTGTAAGGGCAGTGTACGTGTATGTGTACGTGTATATGTGTGTTTATGGGCAGGTGTGTGTAAAGGCAGTGTGTAGGAGTCCTGGGAGGGAGGCTAACATTAGTCTTTTTTAATAAAAAAAAATCTCTGCTGCTGTGGACTACTCTTTCAATGATGCTCAGCCAGCATTATGGTGGACACCTGGCTGGCTGAGAATCATAGGAATTTTAGTTCACAGCTAGCATCTGCAGCTTCACTGTTGCTGCACTTCCCATGATGCTCAGCCAGCATCAATAGATGGCGCATAGTGCTAGGGAGCATGGAAGCACTGAAGTAACAGATCCGTGATCTTCCCTACTGGTTCTGTTCATCAGGTAGTGGTTGCCATCTCTGCTACCCAGACCAGGCCTCATAGAGCCCTCGACGTGGCCTCAGGTGAGGCTGCCTACCGGAATTTCCTGGTAGGCCAGTCTGGCCCTGACCATCTGCTGTGAAAAGTAACATATCTGTCACTGTAACTCTTTGTCTTTATCAGTGTATCTTTTATTACAGATTTCTTATATGATTTCCCTTTAACTTTGCTGCCTCACTGTCACACTGATATTATCTTTATTTATAGAGCCAACAGATTCCAAGGCTTAGCTCAATAAGTTGCACAGGCAGTGTCAAATTCAAACAGAGACATGAGGTATAGGGGGTCTCTGATCCTAGGAGTTTGCAATCAGATACTTATATACTGTATGTTTACAAGAGCTAGCAATCTAACAAAGGTGGCGACAGAGATCTGTTTTCACTAAGCAAGAATAAATGTAGTAAGAGAGTTCACGTGAAAACTTCAAACCTATTCATCAAGCATCTTCAAATCTACAAACTATTAGCTTCTACCAATATCTCAATATCATTAAATGGCAGGGAGAATATTGGGCTAAGATGAATTTTGAGACAGCTTTGCATGTTGTTTAGCAGAAATTACATTAAGTTATTGGGGACTTGAGTAGCCAAAGAGTATTTAAAACTAAAGAGCCCTTCCAAGTGATTAAGCGTTTTTGAGTTATTTACAGTACATGTAGTGTCCATTTCTTTTGGAAGATGGGTACTGAGCCTGTAGAGCAGACAGCTGGACTGTGACCTCATCTCTGCATAAGCAGTCCAGCCAATAGGTCTTTATTAATGCGGAGGACTAAATGAGCTAAAGAAGATTTGCTGTGAGCATCTGCACTCTCTTCCCATGACTTGCAGAGAAATCCCTGCCACCTGCCCATAATATCCCTGTTCTTCTATCTCATCTTCTGCTTGTGCACTGCATGCTCACTCAATGTGCTTCCAAGCAGGATGCTTCATAAATACCAATGCATTTGTCTTCCATTTATATTTCAGAACGTGGCCTCGGATCAGCCACAGCTGGTCCAAAAGCAGATATTGCAGACTTCATCTGAGCTCCAGGCATCTGACAGCTGGAGTATTCCCTAGCTAAACACAAATCACAGTCTTATGGGCCCTCAGTTTTATTTCAAATTAACTTTGAAATCTAACTATACTGAGGTATTTTGACTGTTGTAAAATACAGGAATACTGACATAATCTGATTTAATTTAGCGTCTTTTTATTAAAAAAAAGATATTAACATAACAAAGCATCTTATACACACACAACGGGTTTTTATAACATGTCAGAATATAAGACACTTTAAATTAGTTGTGCATTTTTCTGCAGGGAGAGGAAGCAATTTTCTCCTGTACACTGCATGCTTTGCTTTGGGTTAGAGCTATGCAGACATTACAAGATAGTTAGCCTTATTGTCTCTTAATTGGCCTATTGTGTGAGGCTAGGTAAACAGCAGAGATACACAATTGCCCTCTCATAAATGCAGCTTCTCTTTGAGAATAATCATGACAATGATGCCAGTTGTGGGTGATAAAGTTACCCTAATGCACTAGATACAATACTACAATTCATTGTCATAATGGAAGTGGTGCTAACAAGTGTTAACCAAAACCCTTCCCCTCAAGCCTCACCCGTTTCCTTTAACCCTCTCTGAATATAAAAGTGTATTTGTTTCTGGCCCTATTTGTACGCAGAGCATTTTGCGATTTTAGCTTGTTGTTTTGATTGTGACCCTGGGCATGGACTTTGACTTGCTTTGCCACTTTGTACTGTGTTTTATTGTAATCACCTGGATTTTAGACCCCCACCTGCAGTCAGCACCTTCACTACAGACCCCCATCTGTAGTTTGCATCCTGGCTACAGACACCACTTGCAGTCTGCCTGCTCTGCAGACCCCAAGTGTTTAAGGCAGACAATACCTGAAACTAGATACAGCAACACCTGTCTGTCTTGAGCACAGTTCCGAGGCCAATCGTGCCCCTGCTCATGGACTGCCACCTGGCCCAGCACCTGAGCCCCTGACAGAAGGAATATAGAAGAGCGTTAATGTGTAATGCTGTAAACGTCCTTAAAGGAGTGGATCTTCCTGGGTTGGAAGGACCGAAGGCAGAGGGAAAGACGGATAGGCCAGAGGAGGGCATTCCAGAGGATAGGGACAGCCCTTGAGAAATCTTGTAAGCACAGAGGAAGTTCATTAGATGAGCGGAGCACCGGTTAGGAGTGTATTTATAGATAAGTGAGGAGATGTAAGTAGGGCAAGCGCTGTGAAGTGCTTTGAACAGAAGCCTGTGAAGAGACTGGCAGAGACTGACTGAGGGGACAGGTGTTAGTAAAGCGATGGGAGAGGAAGATAAGTCTGGCAGCAGCATACATGGTGGATATGGAGGAATAGCATGACATAATACTGGAGGTGTACAATTATGTATATTTGTAACATAGAGAGGTTACATAATAATAGCATGTCTAGTGGTAAGGAAGGTGTAATCTGTAGGAACATTCTATTAATTGCTTTACTTCATTTTAACACTTTGTTTGTTACAGAAAAACATATTCAGTTGGATCCTGAAAATAATTTGTGTATGTTATAGACAGACCACTGGATTAATTGTTATGAGTAATATTAAATCATGTACACAATAAACTTGGAGTTCTTTGAGAAAACAATAGTTTAATAAATTTAGATTTCTCTGTAAATTACATATTTTTATTCATATATGTAAGGTTCAGTAGTAAATAACCTGTTCATCTGGAAGAGCAATTCAATTAATATTCCCTTTTAAAGACAGGAAACAGTGCTCATATTAATGATGTTAATGTATTAGCGTAGACGAGGGCTATGATAGTGTAAAAGATCCATCTTTCTGTTGAAAGGTTTCTTTAAAATAAGCAGTATCTTTTAATTGGTTATTATAATAATTATTATATATAATTGTGCATAGGTGTTTGGCATGGGAAACACATATTTTTTTTTCAAAAAGGTTGTCATTGGCATAATATATTACTGTTTTTGAGTTGAGTTAGATAATTTCCACTTTTGGTTAATAAGGTATGCCAACAGTACCAGCAGGTGCTACTAATACAACTTGAAGAACTTGATGGATCACTACTTTTCTTTTTTTTTTGTCTTTTTTTTTATAAGCGGACCACCAACTATGTGAAAACCCGATTTTTGCATTTGTCACCTATCTACCTGACACAATATTGATCTCCTGTTGGGTGGCAAAATAAATGTAGCTACTAGACATAAATGAACAGAGGATGCTGGGGCAGCATACATCACCCGCTTGACTGTCTTCTAATCAACCTTTGATCTTTATACTCATATCTTCCACTCGGTTCCTCACAGGCAATTTCTTTAAAAGATGTTCCTTTCTCCCCATATATTTTAAAAAAGAGGAGAATGTGCCAAGCCTGGAGTAGAGATTGACTGGAGACATGAAAAGGATGTAGGATAAGGGGGAATAGATTAAGCAGGTCCCATAAAACTGAAGTGCTTTGGAAAATACTGGGTGCCAGTATGGGGGCTTGACGGTTATACGTTTTCCCCTGTTCCTTTATTTGCCATGTCTGTTCACTCTCATGGTTCTGCTTGATCGAAATTTCCATTGTTATATAATGAATGAGAAGCTTTACTGCTGTCTGTTCTTCTTTTAATTAAAGCTTCCGCTCCCTACCAGGCCATTATGCCACAACTTTTCAACTTTTCTTCTTCTACTTTTTTTCTTTTCCATGCCTTTTTCTTTCCTCTTGACTCTACAGAATGGAACAACGGTAACAAGAAAGGCAAGTGATTTTTTAACGTCTGCCTACATCTTTGAACTGAACAATTGTTCGCACCACAAGCCACAGTGGCAGAAGTTGTTTTGATTGAACGGTTCCAGGAAGGATTATTTGAAAAAATGTAAAAAAAAAAAAAAACTGTTAAAAGAAGGCATATAATTAGCATACTCTATTTATGTTTTTTTTTAAGAAAAAATGAGGTATGACTATATATATAAATGTATATATATATAAACGTATCTCTGTAATAGGCCACTTAATTTTGTTACCCTTTTTTTTTGTTCTTTTAATCTTACTCCTGATCTTTAAAGGTGCCAACCAGGTAAGTAAAATGTTAAACATGTTCTCAAATGTGTCCTCAAAATTCAAACCAAGTCAAGTCAAACCAATAAAATGCCTGGGTATACAGCCTTTATGTTTTATTTTTATGCTGTACTTTGTTATATACAAAATGCCACAGCTTCTTGTGAATTGTCATTTTTTTGTTATGTAACTTTTCTTTTATATGTTTTCATAGCTATAATAACAATAGCAAATTTTGAAAAGATAGAAAACATAAAATAAACAAAATATTCAGTTTCAATAACTAACAAGTATGTGGCACTCCTTAAAACAGTTGCCAATGCAGTGACCAAGATTATCAGGACAATTGAGACAGTAAAAAATTGTGTCCTTCTCATATCCTTTTGCACTTTTGTAGCTGGGACTACAAAAGTATGCAAATGTTTGTGGCGTTTGGCTTTTTAAAAATGAAAAATACATGATAGATTGCAATCTTTATCATGTAGACTATAGTTTAAATTAGGTATGTATGCAGATCTGCCAAATCAACTCCACAAGTATGCCTGTTGTAGGTTTTGATGCAGACTAAGGACCTCACCTTTGCCACATGCTGAAACCGGCACAGTGCTATCATCATGGATTCTGGTCTTGCATATACATATCAAAATTAAAAGAACAATAGGTAAAAGTGTACATGCGCTACAACACTGTGGGAATCCCACTCTCCCACACTTCAACAAGATAAACGACAGGTATTGGTGGTACAACCCACCAACAATGAGCAGAGCGACAGAAGTAAATATAAACATAACTCACCCCAATGGGTTATGTAGAATAAATGACGAGAAAAAAAGAATAGTGCACCATGTATGAAAAAATATAGCAATTTTTTTAAAAAAAATGTATAAAAAAACTCACATTCTGATGAGTCAAAGACTGACTCAAATCATCAACGCCTGGTGTGATTAGGGATCACACACCCAACTGTACTTGAAAGGAGATATCTACAAATGGATAAAATCACATAGAGCAGTATTGCAACACATCAGAAATGGACCAGAAAAAGGTGGCTACAGTTAGCGTCTCACCTTGCCTAGAGCCTGTAACCTGGCTCCAGGGATAAAGAACAGGGTACTGACTTAGGGCAGTACTCCCCCTTTAAGGTGATGGACAGCAGAGTGGATCTAGCAGAGTGTATGGAGTATATGTATATAAATATAATATAAAAAGTGATGTCAAATTTAAAATAAATACTTTATTTCATAAATTACAACACTATCATAAAATATACTCTATTTATCCTCCGATATGCGTTTTCACCGTGGGCTTCCTCAATTGGGGTGATCCTGAGGGAGCGTCAGAAACAGCATCAGAAACATCCCCAGGAACAGTCCTTGCAGTAGTCGGGCCAGAGCTCCCTCTCTGTAACCACCACCGAGTATTGCCCACCAATGCTTAATGTATCCTCAAAAGAGCAATGTGGTGGGTCAAAGGATATCCGTAGTGACACAGTTTCAATTGTCAGCGAGCATCGCCGTGGCTCATAGCCGCCGCACAGTTCCATGAATTTGCGGCTAGGTCCCGGTCAGGCGCCTCAAGCGTTTCCTGGCTTGTTGAGCCCCCATAGCTAGCTAGTCCATGGGAGTCTGGTTCCGGCAGACCAGACTGGGTTTCTTGTTCACCCTTTGCCCCCCCAATGAGCACAGGGACGGGCGGACAGGTAAGGAGCCTCCCCAGAAATGCAACATGAGGGTATGTTTGAGTTTGGGAGAGGGGCACCCTCTCCCAAACTCAAACATACCCTCATGAATCCTCTGCCTTAAAGGGTTAACGTTACAGTAAACATTACAGAGATAGTCAAAGGAGATTATATACACTTTTCTTTTTTTTTATTTAACACCCTTCATTAATCTTAAGGATTACGCAAAATAATGGTTGAATAATCTTTTTATCTGTAAGGGTATTTAACCCTTTTTATTCAAAAGGGTTCAATACCCTTACAGATTACATGGGCAGATAATTATTACCCATGCAATTAATTCTATGTGTTTTCGCTCAAGATTGTTAGAGACAGCAAACCACAGGGATGATCTGCACAATGAATGACCTGTGGTATGAGGCTAATTCTGTTTACAAATGGGAAAATATTACATTGCTGTCATATAAAACAGAATCAATACCAGCTCCCCCATTGTTGGGCTGCTATTTTCAAAATCAATCACTCCCCACCCAGCAACACTGTTATCTGTTTTTCAGGGTGACAGGGGGGTCACTGGCTTATTGAAGTATATCTGAATTTACAATATTAACAACTCACCATGGTTTGTTTGTGGCTTTACAGTGAATTAATAACCTGTTTAAGAAGCCATGAAAAAATCAATTCATGAAATTTCCCTTGTTCTAAAAATAAAATATCCTGTCCATCATCATAAGACATATGTTAAAGGCTCAATTCATAAGGTTCTTTTTAAAAAAAAATAAAATAAAGTTCCAGTGATATATATTACAATGGTGGGTGCGTTTCTCATTGGCAGGTTCTACAAATGATGATCAAATATAGCTATATCTATCATATTCATGTGTTCATAGAAATTAATCTACATGTTTCTTTTATGGTTTTAATCTTGGGATGAGTATCCTGGGAATGGATGGCCACTAGAACAGTTATAATACTTTATGCAATGATGGGCCTTTAACACAGGATCCCCTAGGATAATGAACTAAAAGGAAGGAATGCTAAAATATTAAAAACTGCTAAACATTTAAAAAAAAATGGTAACACAATGTGTAGAAAATGTCAATGAAGTTGGGCTTGCTTGCCTCAAAACCATTTGTTCTGGATATTTTATTATATGTTTATTTAATTTTGGCATTTAAACAAATATTGTGTATTTGTCACTTGTAGGTTGGTAAACAATGTTGCAGATGCCAAACCTTTTGCAGAACTATGAAAAGATAAAAAAATTAATTCCCGATGTAATCATCTTTTGTGCCATTCCAATACGGTGCCACGTGAAAAGGAAATGGTTTGGTAGTTAATTATGATGCCTGGGGATCTAATAAGGAGAATAGATATTTAAATTTTATCTTGAAATACAGAAACATACAGAAAAAAAAGTGTATTACATTTATGTGGTAAACCTGGCATTTTTCTGTAAAAGCACATTTCACCTTTTACACTACTAACGCTTTGAAAAATGGCTGCTTTATTTCCAGGGGAATAGTTTAATCCACTGAAGCTTTAAACTAGTTCATTATTTTGTCTATTAGAACTTTAATGACACTATGAGCACAACACAGGCTAACAACACCATTGATTAACCGTGGAAATATTGATTTTTTAATAAATACATTAGTTGAGTACTGGCTTTTAAAGAAAAGGCTAATGTATATTTAATGCTTGATGGGTAAGTTTAGGTGGCCCAAGGGATGCTCCATGGTTGTGTACACTTAGGTTCAGTAGTAATTGTGGGTTAATTATTTGACTGCACAGCATTTACTTTTTGTTCAGTTTACTTTTTGACCTTTGATGCTAGATTATGTAAGGAGAAACAAACTTTGTCTGCACATATTATTTCTTTCATGTAATATAAATGGCAAGCTGGACATATAGAAAAATATATGAGAGAAACTCTACATGATTCTGTAAAATTGTAGTATCGTTCAGTTAACAACTTATATCCTCAATAATGGTTTAAAGGTTTACTGAACGTAATCATTAATAGCAATTGTTAATTCTTTTTTATAATATTTACTGTGTGAACCCCATCTTTGCATGTTTGCGATTTTCAAAAGCGATCCAAAATCCACAAGCTATATTAACATGGCTGTTCCCGGTTCTACAACATTCGTAAATCTGAATTAATTTTATTCTTGTTCTTTAATAAGGTAAGTAAAAATTCCCTTTAATGCAGAAGTTTGAGAAAAAATAAAATGCCCAGGCTGTTATGGTGCCTGTATCATTCCACAGAATTAAACATTTACTATAAGCATAGATTTCTTACAGTAAATTTTATTAAAATACTTATAACCAAATTAACATGTTTATCCATTCAAATATTCAGCAGAACAGATTATTTGGTGACTCCTATATTTGTAATGTTTGCAGCTTGTTTTCCAAGAATAAGCAAATCAGTAGACTTGTGCATTTTGATTCATACGAATTGCAAATTTACAGAATTTTGGTAAATTTGGCTTTTTTTAGGCCCAAAAATGACCCCCCATGAATCAGACAAAAACAAAGCAAAAAGCTCAGAATTTCCATCTGAAATTTGTGGGTCCACATTCACTCACACTCTTATTCTTGTTCACTCCCTATCTTGTGCTCTCTAAATGTTTCCCTACTTTCTCTGCTGATCACTTCCGCTTCTGTCAACCACTTCCACATCTTCTTATTCTTCATCTTCTATCAACCTAACTGACTGTATGGATCAGGCATATTACGTCACCGCAAGTGCCAACATATTGCCCTCAATTCACCGCAGTGGTGCCGTTTTTGCGGAAGTTGCCGCATCTGTAGAGATTAAGGACTGAAGATTTAAGATAGGTTAGAGAAGAGAAGGGAGAAGATGAAGAACATGTGGAAGCAGAAGTGGAAGGTAGAAACATTTAGAGAGCTTGGGAGAGTAAACGAGAATGAGAGTGCACCAAATAATGAACCAAATAAGTTTATCTTGGTCTCATCGGACCACAGGACATGGTTCCAGTAATCCATGTCCTCAGTCTGCTTGTCTTCAGCAAACTGTTTACAGACTTTCTTGTGCTTCATCTTTAGAAGAGGCTTCCTCCTGGGAAGACCAATTTGATGCAGTGCAAGGCGTATGGTCTGAGCACTGACAGGCTGATCCCCCACCCCTTTAACCTCTGCAGCAATGCTGGCAGAACTCATACGTCTATTTCCCAAAGACAATCTCTGGATATAACGCTGAGCACGTGCACTCAACTTCTTTGGTCGACCATGGCGAGGCCTGTTCTGAACCTGTCCTGTGAAACTGCTGTATGGTCTTGCCCATCGTGCTGCAGCTCCGTTTCAGGGTCTTGGCAATCTTCTTATAGCCTAAGCCATCTTTATGTAGAGCAACATTTTTTTTTTCAGTTCCTCAGTTTTTTTGCCATGAGGTGCCATGTTGAACTTCCAGTGACCAGTATGAATGAGTGTGAGAGCGATAATACCAAATTTAACACCTGCTCCCCATTCACCTGAGACCTTGTAACACTAACGAGTCATATGACACCGGGGAGAGGAAGAAGCTAACTAGGGCCAATTTGGACATTTCCACTTGGGGTGTACTTGTTGTCATGGTTTAGACATTAATGGCTGCGTGTTGAGTTACTTTGAGGGGACAGCTAATTTACACCGTACACTCACTGCTTTACATTGTAGCAGAGTGTCAATTCTTTAGTGTTGTCACATGAAAACATATAATCAAATATTTACATTTATGTGAGGGGTGTACTCACTTTTGTGAGATACTGTATATTATTATTTATAATTATGTATTGTTTTATATAGTGCCATCAAACTCTGTAGCGCTGTACAATGGGTAGACAGGACATAACAGGTATTATGTAAAATAACAAATTGACTTATAGAGACAACAGGGGAGGAGGAGATTGCTCAAACGAGTTTACAATCTAGAGGGATTTAGGGTGTATTACACAATAGGTAAAAGGTAAAAGTGCCATTGTAAGGGATGGACCAGCCACACTAGTGTAAGCATTGCATTAGAGGGACTAGGAGAGGTGAGCTAAGAGAATATGGGGGATGTTAATGTGCAATATTATAAGCATCCTTCAAGAAGTGAGTGATTTTTTGAAGGACCAAAGGCAGGGGGAGAGACGGCTAGACCGGGGAGGGCATTACAGAGGATAGGGGCAGCCCTGGAGAAATCTTGTAAGCGTGCATGAGAGCTAGAAATCAGAGGACAGGATAGAAGGAGATCATTGGATGAGCGGAGAGACCGGTTAGGAGTGTATTTAGAGATGAGTGAGGAGATGTAGGGAGGGGAACCGCTGTGAAGGGCTTTGAAAGTAAGAGTGAGGATTTTGAAATGAAGCCTGAAGCGCACAGGCAGCCAACAAAGAGACTGACAGAGGGGGAGACGTTAGTAAAGTGATGGGAGAGGAAGAGGAGTCTGGCAGCAGCATTCATGGTGGATTGTAGAGAGGTTGGACGGTTAAGAGGGAGACCAGCTAAGACAGAGTTACAGTAATCAAGACGGGAGATAATCAGGGCATAACCAAGAGCCTTAGTGGCATGCTGTGTTAGGAAGGGATGTATGCGGGCAACGTTTTTAAGATGAAGACGACTGACTTAATGTGGGGGGTGAACGAAAGGTCAGCGTCCAGGGTGACACCAAGACAGCGTGCATGAGTAGATTGGGAGATGATTGCACCATTAACAATGAGGGAAATTGATGGGAGAATCTTAGCATTGGAGGGAGGGAAGATGAGAAGTTTTGGAGAGGTTATATTTCAAGAAACGTGCAGACATCCAGGTAGAGACAGATGCAAGGCAGTTCATTACACAATCTAAGACAGAGGGAGAGAGATCAGGGGAGGATAGATATATCTGGTGGCATCAGCCTACAGGTGATATTGAAAGACAAAGGATGGGATCAGTTTGCCAATCAAGGAAGTATAAAGAGAGAATAGAAGGGGTACCCCAACTGAGAGAGGGAGGGGAGGTGTTACTGGAGAAAGAGACGCTGAAGGTACCATCAGAGAGGTAGGAAGTGAAACAGAAGAGAGCAGTGTCACGGAGGCCGAGATCATAAAGCATTTGAATCAGAAGAGAGTCATCCACAGTGTCAAAAGCAGCAGAAAGGTCCAGTAGTATATATATTTTTACATTCATATAGCCATTTACTATTATCCTCTATATACTGTGAATTCATGATTTCAATCCTCTTCTATGAATTAAGATTGGCCTTGTATTAGACGCAATCTGGCACTTGGTGGAATAGTCAGTCTATTCAATAGATCAGGCTAGGTGAAACTGTACAAACGAATGCCAAAGCCAAAGATGGGATGCAAGGAATCAGATAATCAAAAGTCAAAGCCAAGGCCTGGATGCCAAAAGTCAGGAGCCAAGAGAAACAAGCAGGGTCACAAGAGGAACTAGAAAACCAACAATACCATGGTACAGGACACAGACAGAACCAGTCAAGGGCAAAGGCAGGTTGTGTTTGCTGACTTTTTAAAGGCCTCAAATAATGAGCAGCTGGGGCTGGTTCTCTGAATCCCAATCTAGAGTTCAGCAATATCCTCTTAATCAGAGCACTACAAAACAAAAATGTCTTGTGGAGAGTCAGCATTATTCATGCCTTGCAATCAGAGGGTTTCTGAAAATAGTTTTGAATGTGTTTCCATTTAGATTATACCTTCACAGTAACCATGTGAACTGCAAGTTTAAAGTTTCTATGTTTTTTGTTTTTGCTAGTTGAAGCCCAACATAAATAAAGAATTGAATACATAAAAAAGGGGAAGGAAAGTGTAGCTAAAATGGGTTTTGAATTCTACTTCACAGCCGCAGGTTCTTTGTGGCAGAAGAAGCTGGCATGGAGTTGTTGGCAGTAATTGTGCTATGTGTGTCATCTGCTGCCATTCTTCCGGAAATAAGGTTTACTGGGTTATAACAGCAGTAAGGCGTGGAAAGGGGGCTACACAAAGTGTTCACTAAGCTACTCCTCTTCTCATTATAAAAATGACTGTTTATAAGAGTTGTTATAATAATACTACATAGTTATATAGACTGAAAAAAGACATGCGTCCATCAAGTTCAGCCTTTCCCAATTTTGCACAAACTCGGGGACATTTTTTTGGAAACATAAGTTGTCAAAGCCTAAAATGCATTTTTGTGGCACTAAAACAATAAACATGTGTGGGTCTATTCACTAAGATGTTGAGTGGTCAGTTGAGTTAAAGGTTAACTTGACTTACCAAACTCAAGTCGCATACCATCTGTGAGTTGTTTGCCAGTGTATATGTGTGCTTATAAATTTTGTTTCAAAGTGCACTTGCATGTCTTCAACCTTTAATTAATTAATTTACCCCGGCTATATTAACCTCTTAAAGTCCAATTACGTGCCAGGCATTAAAGAAGCTTAGAAAGCAATCTATGATCCATTTCTTCGCCTGAACAGTGTTGCTTTAATTCCCCGATGTTGAGGCATTGAATTAGCCAGCTTCAAAGATGGCCCACTTAGGACCATCACTGCCAGGTGTCCTGTCCCTCCTGAAGGATTTGGTGGCTGCTCGGCCTGCGGGATCAATAGTGTTTGTGATGCTGTACAACTACCTCTCTAACAGGGCACAGTTCAGCTTCCAGAAGCCTGGTCTGGGAGGTAGCCCTTTGCCCAGGGTCCAGCTTTGTGGTCTGAGAAGTAGTGTCATGGAACACTGCTGATGTTCTACTGCTCGAGAGGTGAACAAAAAGTCTATATGGGAAGGCACAGAGCCATCAGGCCGGCTCCAGGAATAGTTCACAGAGCCAGCCCAGGTGAAGCCCATAGCGTCCCTTAAGGATGCCTCTGTGACAATCTCTCTCTGAGCAATTGCAAAGTCACGTCCAGACTTGTCATATGACTGGAATTGTGCCCCCTTTCCTTGATCGGACAGTTGAAGTCTCCACCCATCATTATGGCCCTGGTGGTGGTCAGCTGGGTCCGCAGGTTCTGGAGTAGCTCCAGGCATTGCCTCTTTTCCGGGAAGGCGTACACAGTGATGAGCCTGACAGGCTCTCTTGCCCAGGATCCATCCATGACTAGTAGTCTGCCGCAGACAAGCTCCTGTACAGAGTCCACCTTGAAGTTGGCTCCCCGGATTAACATAGCAACTCTGGGTGCAGAAGGGCAGCAGGGTCTGGAGTCCTGGGATTGGCTACCAGTGGCCTCGGAACATCCGGTGGCAGAGCTGGGACCTGGGGCGTTAAGGTTCCTGGTAGCCATCCTCTTTTCAAGCGCTTGCGGTGTCACTCCTTGTTAGCTGGGAAAGCTGGGAAAGCTGCTAGTGCACTCACCCTCTGGCTTGAGGACTGAAAAAGGAAAGAGGGAGAAATTAAAAGGACAAGAGAGAATGTGGAAGGAAAAGAAGCAAAATAAGACAGAAAAAGGCCAAAAAGAGGGCAGGGAAGGGCACTAAAAAAAGGCCAAAGGAGGGCAGGAAAAGGCATTGAAAAAGGCCAAAAGAGGGCAGGGGAAGGCACTAAAAAGAGGGCAGGGGAATGCACTAAAAAGGCCAAAAAGAGGGCATGGGAAGATACTAAAAAGGTCAAAAAGGAGGAAAAAGTAGGGGAGAAGACGTCCTCAAAAAGACGGGGAGTCCTTCCCAGCACCCAAAAGGTCCTCAAGCCTCACATCCACTCAGCATACATTCACTAGGTGTTGGGGAGTCCACAATGGATTCCCTAGGGTCTATAGGCCCAAAGGCCGGGGAGGGAACGCAGCCAATGATCAAATCTCATTCCGATCAGAAAGGCATCAGTTAGAATCCCAATAGCAACATGTCTACATGAGACTTCGGATAAGACACTTGATCTTAGCCAAAAGATGGTGAGGTTAAAAAGTTTTTCCATGGGAGAAATTTAAGCTCATTCTGGGATCCCAAGCCTATCGCAGACATGATTAAATTCTTCATTTGGTATATAAATTCTATTTTTGGGAGCCAAATCTGAATAAATGGCAAATATACTGTCTTCCAATATCTAGGGATGATTGATTTAGCCGCATTGAAAAAGTGCATTGTTAACAATTTTTTATATGTGCAATGTAGGATTGCAGAATAATGCAGTAAGATTAATTGTGGGCTCGCCATGAAGCTTAAATAATATGGTTTGGACTCACAATGAACAGATAACACCAAACTATACATTTTAGACAAAAAGTTGGGGCCTCAACATGTTCAGAACAATAGTGTTCCAAAGAGGTGAGCAGTTTATGAACTTTGGGGTCATGCTTTAAAGTGGAGCCAAAATGGGAGAGTTGATGATACAGGAAACGGTCCTGAAACTAATGGACTGGATTGCGGGCTAGATCGTAGATTGGTTTTAGGTTAGGCCCCTCAAAAACATGATGTAGTTTAAGAATGCTGGTGGAATAAGGTGTGATGATGGACATACGTTCGAAAGAGGAGCCAGGCTCAAACTCTGGATTAAAGGTCAATGGGAATAATGGACTGGTAAACTGGGGATGAGGCCCATAGTGAGCTGCTTCTTCCATACTCTTAGAGTGGGAACGATGGTTGGGTGCCCAGCTACCAAATGGGAGTAGGACAATCTGGGGACTAATTAGTAAGGAGTCTATGGCACTTTTTAAACAAAAGGCAAGGTAGAAAGATAGGCAAAGTCTACATATAGTAAACGGGGTAGTATATCATGTACCAAACCAAGTTATATGAGGAAAGGTCAAACATTGGAGGTCTGTCAACAAGGAAGCCAATAAAGGAAAGAAGTTAAGGGCAGCCATTTGGGACAAATCAGAGGGAATATGAATACAAAGGTATTTTAAAGAGGCTGTACACCTTTTGAAAGGAAAGCGTTTCTGGATCTGATATGATAGTCTAGATGGTAAGTTTAACCCCAACAATTAAGATTTTTGTAAATTGATCTTGTAATGAGAAAGGACAATGAACTCCTCTAGAGAGATTCATAAGGCCTTCCTACCCCTGACAAACCCTACTTGGTCATCATGCATTAGATGAGGCATGAGAGGTTGAAGCCTGGTGGTGAGGATTTTGATAACTACTAAAAGTTCCACATCCTTATCAGGTTTAGGGATTACGGAAATATGCGCCACAATAGGATCCCCATCAAGCAGACCACCTGTTAAAAGAGAGTTGAAGAAGAAAACCAACCTAGGGCCCAGAATGGGAAAAACATTTCTGTAATATTAAGTTGGATTAGGGATTCAAATACCTCAACCTCCTCTGTGTCCAGGGAATGTGTTAGGTGTTTCCTCAAATAGGAGTCTATGTGCTGCGATAAAGTATACTGATTCTCCAGCGCTTATATAAGCAGATTATATAAAGGTTGGTAATATTGTCTGAAGCACACAGCAATATCTTCTGATTTATGTTTACGTTTATTCTGGCTCTCCCTGACTTTAGAGCTTATCATTTCCTATAGATTTGTTTCCTAGTTCGTAATAATGTGAGTTTGTATGAGTGTTCCAGTCTAGCTATTTGCTGCGTAATGTTTAATATTTCCACTAGGGTTAGTCTCTTAAGTCTCAAGCCCAGTTGAATGAGGTGACCCCAGATGACAGGGTTATGTGCTTCCCACACTGAAGGAATCAGGAGTCCACACTCAGCATTATGCTGAAAATAATTATCTAAATGAGGAGACAGATCAGAGACATGGGTGGGATTCGAAAGTACATTTTCATTAAGCCTCCAAGCTTAGGTAGTTTCTGCCCCAATTGAAGAAGTAGATGGATAGGGCATGATCACACCAAGAAGCTATACTAATTTCTGCTCTATACAAAAATATGAGATAAAAAAGTTGTCAATTCTAGTATAGCATTTATGACCTGGGGAAAAGAAGGAGTAATCCGGCGTTTCCGGGTGTTGTACCCGCCAGGCATCCACAAGTTGGTTTAAGTGTAATAAGCGCTTAGCTTTCCTAATTTTCAAATAAGGGAGCAGTCTAATTTGGGGTCCATGACCATGTTAAAATCACCTCCAAGAATAGTGAGACCTTCCTGTAAATCTGCCAATTTGAGTAACACGGAGGAAATTAATTGTGGTTAGTTACAGTTAGGGGCATATATGGTAGCAAGCATGATTTTTTGTCTGTCTGAATAAAACTCTGCCCTCTAAGTCCCTCCACATGTTGATTTAATGAAATGCAATTGATTTGTGTAAGACAGTTACCACTCAGTCAGGAGAGCTAGAGGTAAAGGTAAAGTTAAAGTACCTATTAGTAAGTTTGAGTTCTTTATTGGCTCTAAAATGCGTTTCCTGTATAAAGGCGTTGTAACATTTAAAGGAGCGCAATTCTAATAGTAACCTGGATCTTTGTTCAGGTTTATTAAGACCTCTAACATTTAAAGAGGTACATCTATCAAGGTCCAATACCATATCAGTATAGCGAACGCGGTATTGAAGGGGTTAATTCCCGTTTTGTAGGGGGCTCTGCTGCTGGCAGACCAGCAACAGCAAAAACGAGCCCCCAGAAGTCCTTTGATCAGTCCTGTAGGACTGATCAAAGAGACTCCTCCCCTACAATCTCCAGTCTATTGGAGATTGTGTCCCAGCTGCCAGAGGCAGATTCAGGGACAGGGAGACAGGGTTCTTTGGTCTCCACATGAGTGTGGAAACCAGCCCACCCCCACCCTTCCTCAGGAACCCCCCTGCTTCATTGCTCAATTACCCCTACCCCCCTCTTCAATGCAATGCTATTGTGTATGACCCCCATCGCAGCATTGCAGGGGTTAATATTAGTCCCCACAAATAATCATAATTATTACCTGATCACTTGTCGGTGACATTTTAAGTCGCTGATTATTGATCGGTCTCCCTGATTGATGTCAGCGGCCTAAACCTGTCACTTACAAGCAATCTGATAAAAAAATATTTAAAAAATGTAAATGCGCATGTTCCAGTTTTGCCCTCATAGCTTCCTCAAAAAATGCATGAACCATGCATGTAAGGCCTTGTTGGAACCGGGGGATGTTGGTGAACAAAATGTGGACAAATGTGAACAAAATGTGCGCAATAAAATAATTTCCCTGCGAAGTTTGGCAGACATCAGTGAAGAAATGGCTGGCTGAAAACTGTCAAAACTACCCTAGTTGAACAACTTGACTTGTCTACTGTTAATCAGTATCTGTGACAACTATTGCAGTTATTAGACTACCATGCCAAATTTGAAAAAAATTACATTTCAAAAACGTGATGCATGCCTTGCAATATTTGCCCTATACTGGTCAAAATAGATAAAAATCCTGGCCATGTTGGGTGGTTTCCAAATCAGGACAAGTTAATGAATATATTTGGGATATTTTTTCCCATTGGTTCAATGTGTGTACAATTTGTATGTATACAAAACTGTAAAAAAATGCGTTTTTTTCATTTTTTCCCCACTTTTTCCAGTTTATTTCAAACAAAACAATGTACTACCCAGCTTAATATGGTTTCAAATGAAAGCCCTACTTGTGCTGAAAAAAACAATATATGATTTGTGTGGGTGCACCAATTGATAAGAGAGAAATTACAGTTGAAGAAAGACATGGCAAAAACACAAAAACGGCTCCGGTCCTTTAGTGACACGTTAGTATCAAAATCCCGGTCCTGAAGGCGTTGAAATATGTCCCAGGGAAAGATTTTGTTTGTTTACAAACTGCACTACTACTACTGGCAGTTTGCAAAACATGGTAAGGGTCCCTGGGGCGGAGTATCTGGAAGAGCAGGGTGGGCCAGTGCTCCAACACCAACAGAAATTATTTTATTGCGTTTTTAACAAATACATTTCAATGTTAAAATTTATTTCTTGCACAGGATATGTGCAACAGTGGAAGAAAACACCACATTTTGTTCACCATCATCCCCTGGTTCCAACAAGGCCTCACATGCATGGTTCATGCATTTTTTGAGGAAGCTATGAGGGCAAAACTGGAACATGCGCATTTTCGTTTTCACATTTGGAATTTTCAGAAATTGGTTTCCTGGGCCCATATCCCATTTGGGACATTTTGGAAGCCCCCCACTGTAAATTACCCCATAAAAGTATATATTTATGAACAGTAGACAAGTCAAGGTGTTCAACTAGGGTAGTTTTGACAGTTTTCAGCCAGCCATTTCTTCACTGAAGTCTGCCAAGCTTCACAGGGAAATTATGTTATTGCGTTTTTAACGCATAAATTTCAATGTTGCAATTTATTTCTTGCACACCATAAGTGTAACACTGGAAGAAAACACCACATTTTGTTCACCAACATCCCCCGATTCCAACAAGGCCTCACATGCATGGTTCATGCATTTTTTGAGGAAGCTATGAGGGCAAAACTGGAAGATGTGCATTTACATTTTTTTAAATATTTTTTTTTATCAGATTGCTTGTAAGTGACAGGTTTAGGCCGCTGACATCAATCAAGGAGACCGATCGATAATCAGCGACTTAAAATGTCACCGACAAGTGATCAGGTAATAATTCTGTTTTTTTCATTTATTAATAATTTGTGTTTTTTCATAATTACCGTAGATGACCCCTCTCTCTTTGTAGAGCAGGGTCATCCGTGGGCTGCCAT
>VKOC01046618.1:0-126886 GCA_009364415.1 Spea multiplicata | reverse complement strand
GTATGATAAGAATTATTACAGACTATATATGGCTGTCAAGGAAAACGCTAATGCTTATGTGCAATATGAAAACGCAAACCAGGATCAGTGTCGAAGTCCATGCCAGGACTACGATACAGTAATCCACAGGAACTACAATGTTCCAGCAAAGAAGCTAGGTTATATAGGTCCTTGATTGCCGGAATAAGTAACCATATAGTATATCTGCGGGTGAGGCAAAGATTCTTGATAAAGTCATATCACTATAATGTATGAAGGAACAATGTAAAAAAAAACTGGGCTCAAGAGTATTTAGAATAAGTCATAGCAGAAGTCTTTGCTCGCCCAGTTTTATTCCTCCTACACATCTGTTTCAGTGAAAAGAAAAAATGTCGGTGCGCTAAGCTAGTCACAGGCTCAAATAATACAAATGTATAATACGAGGCCTACCAAACAGGTGTAAGCATGCTGCAAGAACAGTGTATTGGCTGTACAATGTATACAAAAAAACAAAAACTGTCTGCGCTTCTTACCCTAATAAAGTTGGCATATAAACATAATATAAATGAGAGGTTTAATTGCACCTCCCCCAACACATTAATAAGGTTTTGGTAGCAGTATAAACTGCTTTGTGTGCCCACTATGTAGGAGGTGAGAGTAGGTTCTCACCCTATTGAGAGTGTGCCTTCATGTGGCGGGTGAGCTTAATTCATGCTTTGGCCAATTTATATAACCAAAACCTCTCGTTTATATATTTGTTGCCAACTTTATTTGGGTGAGGAGCGCAGACAGTTGTTTTTTTTGTATACATTGTACAGCCAATACACTGTTTTGCAGCATGCTTACACCTGTTTGGTAGGCCTCGTATTATACATTTGTATTATTTGAGCCTGTGACTAGCTTAGCGCACCGACATTTTTTCTTTTCACTGAAACAGATGTGTAGGAGGAATAAAACTGGGCGAGCAAAGACTTCTGCTATGACTTATTCTAAATACTCTTGAGCCCAGTTTTTTTTTACATTGTTCCTTCATACATTATAGTGATATGACTTTATCAAGAATCTTTGCCTCACCCGCAGATATACTATATGGTTACTTATTCCGGCAATCAAGGACCTATATAACCTAGCTTCTTTGCTGGAACATTGTAGTTCCTGTGGATTACTGTATCGTAGTCCTGGCATGGACTTCGACACTGATCCTGGTTTGCGTTTTCATATTGCACATAAGCATTAGCGTTTTCCTTGACAGCCATATATAGTCTGTAATAATTCTTATCATACAGTTCAAAGTTTACCTCACAGTCATAAATCAAAATCCGGTCCAATCACGTTAAACTTCCACTCTAGAATCAAAAGATGAGCTTCATTTTTCAAAAAGTATGTTATTGATACTACTTGACAGCTCTGTTTTAGCAACACTCAACTGAAAGCCTTAACACTGATTATTTAAGAAACAAACATTCTACCTAAAAGGTTTGATGTGTTTTAGAATTAATGAGAGCTGCTTCACTGATAAATGAAAATAGTTATAAGTAAGATATTAAGTAGTGTTATGTTTGCTTTTGTGTTTTCACAATGATTTATATTTTACTTTTGCAGATAAAGAGAAGATTACAAATAATTAAGGCTTCCAATTGGAGAGCAATAGCACAGATGTACCCTGAGTGCTCTTCTAAGACCAGCAGTCTGCCTGACTGTGCTTACATTGAATGTGCAGAAGACAGCCCAACATGTACTTGACTACGAATTTCAGAACATACAAAAGTATAATCAGAAGGAGAGGAAATGTTTCAATTAATTGAGTGCAAAGTATCTGTTAGCAGTATTCAATATTTTAATTGTTATTTTCAAAGATCAATTGCTGTGTACATCAATTATACAGCTTATGTCTGTTGTTTCATATTTTAAAACTATATCTGTCCCAACACCTACAGTTAGTAATTCTTCCATTCAACATTATCTCATCTGCCACTTTGACTGCCCAAGCCCTGTATCTGCCTGTCAAAAATAATGATGACCTGAGTGAAACTGATGGGTGGCCTTTGAATGCATCAATTGTTTTACCTCACCTCTGGAGATTTTATTTAATAAAGTATTAATCAGTCCTTATACTATAAAACCTATTTTATACTATACTATAATATATACTATAATATAATTATACTACTGTATGTGCTTGCCATAAAAATGACCTGCACTTTTTTCCTCTCTTTCTTCTCTCTACTCCTCCTTTCTTCTTCTTTAGGTTTCCTCTTTCCCATCTTTCTTCTATCTCACCCCTCTCTTTCTTTCCTTTCTCCCTCTTTTTTCTCTTCTGCTTTTTTTATATTCTCCCCATCTCTTTCTCTACCTCGCTTTCTGGCATTCATCCATTCTGACTCTCTCCCTCTTTCTCCCTTCCTTCTCTTTCTCCAATCTTCATTCCACCTCTTTATTTCAATCTCTTACTTTTTTCACCCTCTGTCTTCTCTCCTTCTATTCCTTATTTCTTCTTCTCTCATGACACTCTTCTTTCTGTCTGGCCTTTTTTGTCTATTTTTTTCCTCTCTCACTCTTTTTCTTCTTTCCTTTTGCCTTCCCTACACACTGGACACACAATTAATTGGAAGCCCCAGCCTGTCTTCCTATGCACAGAATATAAATGTGCAGCCTCCTCCATCCAACTCATCCCCCCGAAAAACAGAATGGGTTTACTGGGTTCACCCCTACAGAAAATTTTTTCAAGGATAGTGGTTTGATTATGTTCAATTAAATTTATATTCCCCTTTATAAAAAAAACAAATAATAATAACAGCAACCATTAATTGACCAATAATAAAGATTGATTATTTCCTCATACTGACAAAGAGTAGATGTATAAAACCAACAATACCAAGATGAATTACTAAATAAAACAGAAAAATCAATGGACTTAAATTTTCACCAAATGACAAATTTTATTTAACCCCTTAATGACAAAGCCCGTACATGTACGGGCTCAAAATGCATTGTTTTCAATGGGTTTAGGGACCGCCCATTGTCCTTAA
Source organism: Spea multiplicata (assembly GCA_009364415.1). Classification (NCBI taxonomy): domain Eukaryota; kingdom Metazoa; phylum Chordata; class Amphibia; order Anura; family Pelobatidae; genus Spea; species Spea multiplicata. The sequence continues at coordinate 123,878 of VKOC01046618.1, read as the reverse complement.
GGGGTTAATAGATTTAAATAATCTAAAACAATCAATACCATTTCCTCTTCCAGTTAATCTGGATGAATTCTGATTAACAAAATTGTCCAGATGGTTATCCTTCTGCTGAATTGTGATTTAAGTGTGATGCCCCAATTGTTGTTATTATTATTATCTTTTATTTATAAAATATTTAATTTAATTTAAGGAGAAGAGTACTTTCTGTAATGTTTACAATATTATCTAGTAGTGGGACTTCAAAATATGTATATAGGATAAGGGCAAGTTCTAAAGGAAATTACTCAGAGGTTGGGCAGACTGGATGGGCCTACTGGTTCTTATCTGCCATCACAAATAAATAAATAAATAAATAAAAATTAAAAAAATAATGTCTTCTATAAAAGTTTCAAAAGTTTAAATCTAGTGCAATATAATATACATGCCATTTTCCAGAAAAGCAATGCATACTTTTTAATGAAATAGAAACAGAATGAAGGCCAAAGTGCAATGTGGGGCGGGGATGTTTTTAATTTATTGAATATATACAATAATGTGCTTTGAAGACACTAAAATCCTTAATGATGTTTCCTTAGTGCATTTTAGTGAGTCCATTACATTTTACTGCTGTTTGTCTAAGGAGCACAAACTATAGCAGCTGTGGAGTGTGTTTTGCTGAGGGGCAGTTAACAGCTGGCTATATGAAATATCCCTCACACATATCTGAAAACTCACAGCCTCCTATAAAGGACAAACATTGAACACATACAAAACCCTGTTAAATTCCACATTTCAAAGGGAGAGACAATAAAAAAATTAAAGATAGAAACAAGGGTGGTGAAGGAACTAGGAAGCGCTTCCCAGATTTTATTTTTGTATCGTCTTCTAGCAATTTTGTGAAGTTCAGTAAATTATATTGGTTTGGCTATTTGCCAACCCAATACAGAAATTCATTGCCCAGCCTACGGTACAAACAATATCATCATTAGTCACTTCGCAAAACACACGATCATTGCCAGGATTTTTTCCCCCTTTGTGAGGCACCCCAAATGTGGGGTTTTTAACATCTGTTAGAATATTCTTTGTCTTGAATAATCTAATCTTCTCCAGTGATCAAACAGCAATCAAGACCACAGCTTCAATGTCTATTAATTAGGTTTATTAGATAACAAATTATCAATTCATACAATACCAATGCTGGAACAAATGTTGATAAAAGGTATTGTAGGCTCAGTATCTTGGTGAGATGTAGATGAGAGCGTGGAAAGAGAGTGGAAAGAGTGTAGAAAGAGACCTTGTCTTTGTAGTCATGCCAATTTATACCCCTTTACACTTGGTTAGGGTACGTAAAGGAATCCTATTGGAACAGTCATATGATACACCAGCATCCCACAGAAGACCCCCTAAGCTACGTCACTTAACTGATACCACATGTTCCTAGCACTCAAGTTGCATTCAGGCCTAAAATGTGCAGAACAAAATAAAAGTATAAAAATGATTTCTTACAACATCTTCTGGATCAACAGCGACACTAGTGGACTAGTTTTTGAGGGGGGGGTGGCGGATCTTCGAGTCTCACCCCACAGGGTGAGACCCCTTTAACCTTCAAGGCACTACCGCAAGGGAGTAACCCCCTTTAGGCTTCACTGCTTTTTGGAAAAAAAAAGCAGTGTCCAAAAACGTGGGTACAAAAATCGGAAAGCAAAATCGTGACCGTGTCCTTGCCGTGAATTTCAAAAATAGCCGTGTAGTCCAAAACAAGAAATTAATGGGCACACATGTAAAAACGTAGTGATATATAAGTTAAAAGGAAAATAAATAAGGGCAGGTCATTTCTGGCCTAGCCAGATTAAAAAATAGGGTTCTTAACTCCAAGACCAAAAGGAACAAGGAGAAGAGGGTGCAGGGAAGGCCGCCAGTGAAAAAATGTGCGCTCACCATGTGTAGCGGCATGCAATACTGCACATGGTGACTCCGGCATCACTGACAGGGCAATTTAACACCTTGGGCTCCATGCTTTCCCGGCCCTAAGGCCAGAGGATCAGTGCCCCCCCCCCCCCCGGTAAAAAGCGGTACTGCACTTGATCTTAGCCAAAAGGCAGAGAAGCCTAGTTTTTTTTTTTTGTTGCCCGAGAGGCGTGCTCCTGGGTGCCGCAACTGTGCACAAGGCAGCAGAAGCCAGACTACCGATACCGAGTTCCCCTCAACGGAGAACCCCCCCATGGGAGGTCGGATCTTGAGTGTCACTCCGAAGAGTGAGACTCCTTGCTGGCCTTTTGAAGAGAGGAAGGGGCTGAAAGGCTCCCATCCTTCTCCAGCAAAGTCCAGACTTCACTGCCTCTAAAAAAAGAAAACAGTGTCCCAAAAACGTGATTACAAAAACGTGTGCCAAAGAATAGTGGGGGCCAAGCCATGAATTTCAAAAGCCGTGAATTCAAAAACAGGGAAATTAATAGGCACTTGTGTAAAAATTACGTGATTATATAAATTAAAGAAAAATAATTTAAGGACAAGCCATTTGCCGGCCTGCCGGATTCAAAAATAAATCTCAACCCCAAGACCTGATGGTACATGGGGAAGAAGTAGTGCTGGAAGGCCGCCAGTGAGAACGTGCGCTCACCGTGTGCAGTGGCGTGCAATACCACACACGGTGACTCCTGCATTTCTGCCGGGGCAATTCCACCTCAGGCTCCATTGCTTTCCCGAACCCTAAGGCCAGAGGACCAGTGTCACCCACCACAAGGGGAACTACACTTGATCTTAGCCAAAAGGCCGAGAAGCTTAGTGTCTTTTTTAACCTAGATTACTATGTTACTGTGTTCCTAGTATGCGGTCACATAGGCATACCTGGCAACATCCAGGCTCTCCCTCTTCAGGATGCGGTGGGCAAGACCGTGCAGCTGAGGGTGTTGCTGGACTAGTCCAAAATGCATTTAATTTTGTAGGTGAAAGTGGTAGGAGATGAAAATAGACAAAAAGCGACATGCGACTTAATGCTGCTCCTATGACCTGAAGGTTTTGTGCAGTCATCCGGAGATCCGAAGAAGCTTTGCTTTAACCGGAGTCTCCAGGCAAAACCCGGAGAGTTCCTAGGTATGCACACAGGACACAGCAGGCTCAACTGTGGACAGAAAAAGCAAAAAACCTTCTAGTTGTATGTAAACAGAAGGGACAGATAAGTAGTTCCAAAACCCAAAATATACAACAAATAAATCCCTTCCTAAGTAAATACCGTATTGGCTCGAATATAGGCTGCACCCTTATCGTTTGGTGCTATTTAAAAGAAAAAAAAAATAATATTTTTTTAATTTAATGTATGATAGGAGGCTTTCACTCTCCTTACCTAAACGTTAGTTTTGCAACATTGATGTAGATGCAGCAGACGTGACATCCACTTCCTGCACCAGTCTGCCTCATCTACATCAACTTTGAGAATCAAGAATCATGGTGGAACTAAAGTTTTTGCGCGTGTTGCCGGGGGACCGGATTTTCGCCGGACTGCACTTCCGAAAACACTCTGCATTCTTCTGATTCGGTCTTCCAGACACCCAGGAGAAGCTAAAAATGCTAAACCCCTAGACACCCTCTCTTCTCCTTTTTTGTGTTATCTCAATGTTATAAGTCTGGTATTGTTTGGAAATATTAGCTCCTTTAGCTTTTTGGGGTACATATAGGTTGCCACCTTTTCCTCCCAAAATACCGCCCATAGTTTTGGGTCAGAGCCACAGGGTGTAGCCACTAAAGAGGTGGGCCACTCAATGCTGCATGACCCTATGAGATTGAGTTTCAGGTTCCTTGGTACAGGTACTCCCTGACATTGGTACACCACAACTCCCAGTATTATATAGTGAGCCAGACAGTGGTACAGCATGACTTTTGTTATTATAATGGCATCCAGATATTGAGATAAATAAATAATACATTTTTCTATATCCCAGTAGCATAGCCTGATCCCTTCATGATCATCTTTGCCAAGAAAATAGCTACAGCACAATTTAGAAGATTATGATGGAAATTTCGTTTTACTGCTGACCGTAATAAAGTTACATTAAAAGGCTTTCATTAATCTCATATGAATTAAGGTTTTTTTTGACTAGGGAGCTTTCTCATACCAGGAGTGCGAGGTAACCAAATGAAGCTGGACATCTATCATCAGGGGGATTAAGGAGTAAAGAAGATATATTTTTCTTTCATACACTCTTTATCCAAAACATTGTTAAAGTCATATTATTTAGTTTAGTCTAGATTTTTGTCTTGAGGTGGTTGACCTATCAAAGAATGAGTTAGATGCCAATGATGTTACCCTTCTTGGATCAGTTTACTTTATAGGCTTACTTTTAAATATTGCAGGAATTCAGTGATGAAAGAGATAAAGAATTTGTTTTATGTTCAAGCTGAAATTAACCTGAAACAATAAGTAGGATGGCATCATTAAACGGGAGATGTAAGCAAATGTCAATAATGTTAAAATCCTTTGTATATTACTAAGTTTCCCCCTAGGTTTATAGGATATTATACACAGGTATGTTTTAGTGCGTGCTTTGGAGTGAGTGTAAATGTTTGTGTTAATGTTTGGAGTGAGTGTAAATGTTTGTGTTAATGTTAGTGTGTATGTGTTATAGTAAGCGTGTATGTTACGGGGGGGGGGGGGGCACTCAGATATACTTGCCTCCTTGGCCAGAAGATGCCAGCCCTCCCCTGCATATAATAATTTTTTTGTCTAAAATACATACATGGAAACTCTACAATTGACCTAGAGGCCCCAGGTATCACAACTCAGGACAATGTCTGGGTGGGTAAGCAGTGTTTAACCTGTCTATTCCTTGTCCACTTCTTTCAACTTTTCTGTCAGCTGAGGGTATCTACACCCCCTGGTATGGCTAGGCCCACTGCCCAAATCAGGCTTCACCCACTTCTGGCTTCCATAGGATTACGGTTTATCTGTTTCCTGGTATGAATATATATATGTGTGTTTTTTAAAGTTGCATTGCACTCAAGAGCCTAAAATATTCATATATATAGATATATATAGATATTATATATATATATATATATATATATCCCTGTTTCTATGTCCTCCCCAACTGGCTCTACTACATAGGAGTTCACAATGTGTCCATAACAAATATTATTAATACCATATTCAGAGTATACACTTCTTAAGTGTATATAGTAATAATATATGTTATATATAATGTATTTTTATATAAAATTATTTAAAAATGATGACCCTGGATTTCTTATACATTTTGCATAACACTTCATCAGTCAATTATTTGAAGGGTATGTGGATGGATTTAAGAATGTTGAAATTTCAGTTCAGTCCTATTCTAACCGTTTGCCTACGAGTGGCTGAGTAGGTGTTTAGCTAGGAAAAAACATTCTTCTATATCGCCAAAAACAATTGGCAACTGGGCCTCCCTTCAGCCTGTGTTGCCACTAAGACACTCTGTGGTCGCTGGGATTCCTGTCTCGTTCCCCTATAATGCTTTTCACGAGTTGCGCTTTTGTTGACACAATTGGCAATTCGTTTTAATGTTGACAAATGCAAAGTTGTAAATTTTGGGAAAATCATGAAATGGAGAGAACTTGGCAATAATTATAGATAATAAACTCATTTACAGTCAGCTGCTGCAATGCCCAGTAAAAGATTTTCATGTATGAAAAGATGTATTGACTCACAGGAAGAAATATAATTTTGCCTATGTATAAGTCTATAGTAAGACCTCACCTTGAATATGCAGTTCAAGTCTGGGAACCGGTCCTTAAAAAGGGACATTATGGAGCAGAGGTGGGCTATAAAGTTAATAAGATGAATGAAACACCTTAATTATGAGGAAAGGCTAGAGAAGTTAAAGTTGTTTACATTAGAAAAAAGGCATCGTAGTGTCATGTGTGTGGGGATTGGAGCACAGCTCAGAGAGACACCTGGTAAGTTAGTAGATGCAAAACCAGCAGCAATGGTTTATTCCACTGAGCAGCAATAGACAAAAATGCAGAAACAGTGCCGTACAGCAATCCGGGGTCTGGGGTAAGAGAGTATCAAAAACACAAGAAAAGAGAACACACACCACTGGTGTAAATGAATAAATAATACTTTCCCTAATTAGGCAGCAGCACCCAAATAAGAGTTCCTCCAACACTAAATAATCTATACAACTCTTCCAAATGGGGCGCACATTCACATAGGGGAAAAACGCGTTTTACCAGACAACCGGCAATCCTGATTCATCTCCTGAGGAAGCCGGTTGTCTGCTGAAACGCGTTGAGAGAGAGGGATATATTGGGAAGTTCCTGTTGGTGGACGGCAGACTTTCCTGTGCCTGGTTTAATGCTGATTACCTTGTACACGCTTTTGTACATTTCATCTGTTGTAAGGGCAATACTTTACCTTATCCACATGACCGAGTGATACTGTGCTATTGCTGCTGTGTTTTTATATTTTTTAGCTACAAAGAATTAAAGAATATTTTGTGATGAGGGCATTTATGTCCTTGGAAATGTGAGTGCGCTACTTACTTACAATACTGCTAAGCCTCATTTGCATACAGAGTCACACTATTTTTTGTCAAAAATCTCTTTTTCCCCTATGTGGATGTGCGCCCCATTTGGAAGAGTTGTAAGAGAGTATCAGCAAAGTCCATAAGAAAGCCAAGGTCAAAGTCCATATAATCCAAAAACGTATCCAGCAATAGAGAAATGAGAAGTCAAGGAACGGTCTTGAACAAACAAGCGCTGATTGTTTAAATAGTCCACCAAAACCTGGCTTCTCCCCCACCCCCCTGGAGACCCTCCTCTTCTAATAGTACTCAGTAAGTGGTGACCTGTCCGTCAAGCTAGTCTCCGCCTTTGATTCGTCCTCCTGCGGCATGACCCCCGCCATCAGTAAGGCACTAGTACTCGCCCTACGCGGTGAGTGTTGTACTAGTGGCTGGAAAGAGGCCTAGTACACCACTGTGTGGTCCATGGGTGGAGGTGCGGGCGCCCGGTTGCGTCTCTACCGGGTGAAAACCTTTGAGGACGGTCCGGAGATGAGGTAGATCCCTGACACCTAGAGGGATATTATATATATATATATATATATATAATATATATATATATATATATTACTATGTAAATATATACAGGATCATACCAGCCACTCTTTAATGACCTGTTCATTAATATCGTACAAGCAACAAGAGGTCATCCATTAAGACATCCATTAAAGAATTTTCACTTAAAGCAGCAAAAAGGGTACTTTACAGTAAGAACAATAAAGATGTGGAATTCACTTCAAGCTGCCTTTCAATACGAGCTTGATGACTTTTTAGTAAGGAAGAATATACAGGGATATAATTGGTTATTAGGCAGGATTAGTAATAGCTTGAAATAGAAATTGCTTCAATTAGGGTTTTTTGCCTTCTCCTGGATCAACAGATAAGGTTGAACTTGATGGACATGTGTCCTTTTTCTATGTTACTACACTGCTCAAAATAATAAAGGGAACACTAAGATTACACATCCTAGATCTGAATGAATGAACTAATCGTATGACATACTTTCGTCTTTACATAGTTGAATGTGCTGACAACAAAATCACACAAAAATTCTCAATGGAAATCAAATTATCAACCCATGGAGGTCTGGATATGTAGTCACACTCAAAATCAAAATGGAAAACCACACTACAGGCTGATCCAACTTTGATGTAATGTCCTTAAAACAAGTCACAATGAGGCTCAGTAGTGTGTGTGTGTGGCCTCCACGTGCCCGTATGACCTCCCTACAACTCCTGGGCATGCTCCTGATGAGGTTGCGGATGGACTCCTGGACAGTCTGTGGTGAAACGTGGCGTTGGTGGATGGTGCGAGACATGATGTCCCAGATGTGCTCAATCGGATTCAGGTCTGGGGAATGGGCAGGCCAGTCCATAGCATCAATGCCTTCCTCTTGCAGGAACTGCTGACACACTCCAGCCACATGAGGTCTAGCATTGTCTTGCATTAGGAGGAACCCAGGGCCCACCGCACCAGCATATGGTCTCACAAGGGGTCTGAGGTACCTAATGGCAGTCAGGCTACCTCTAGCAAGCACATGGAGGGCTGTGCGGCCCCCCCAAAGAAATGCCACCCCACACCATTACTGACCCACCGCCAAACCGGTCATGCTGGAGGATGTTGCAGGCATCAGAACGTTCTCCATGGCGTCTGTCACATGTGCTCAGTGTGAACCTGCTTTCATCTGTGAAGAGCACAGGGCGCCAGTGGCGAATATGCCAATCCTGGTGTTCTCTGGCAAATGCCAAACGTCCTGCACGGTGTTGAGCTGTAAGCACAACCCCCACCTGTGGACGTCGGGCCCTCCCTCATGGAGTCTGTTTCTGACCGCTTTAGTAGACACATGCACATTTGTGGCCTGCTGGAGGTCATTTTGCAGGGCTCTGGCAGTGCTGCTCCTGCTCCTCCTTGCACAAAGGCGGAGGTAGCGATCCTGCTGCTGGGTTGTTTCCCTCCTAGGGCCTCCTTGCCACAGCTCGCATTGATGCGCCATCCTGGATGAGCTGCACTACCACTTGTGTGGGTTGTAGACTCCGTCTCATGCTACCACTAGAGTAAAAGCACCGCTGGCATTCAAAAGTGACCAAAACATCAGCCAGGAAGCATAGGAACTGAGAAGTGGTCTGCGGTCCCCACCTGCAGAACCACTCCTTTATTGGGGGTGTCTTGCTAATTGCCTATAATATCCACCTGTCTGTTCCATTTGCACAACAGCATGTGAACTTGATTGTCCATCAGTGTTGCTTCCTGAGTGGACAGTGTGATTTCACAGAAGTGCGATTGACTTCGAGTTACATTGTGTTGTTTAAGTATTCCCTTATTTTTGAGCAGTGTATGTTTTGCAAAGTGCTAAGTTATCATCATACCTTTGTTCTGACTCGTAGTGTATATGCTCCTGACCCTACCCCTACTACCTACTTCAGCCGGTAACCTGCTCCAGCTCATCTATTTAATCCCATCTTTTTAACCACACTTAACTGACCCAAACCAACCCAGAGTAACTATTCATTTGATTTTTCCCTGGATCTTGCTGGTGGTATTCTCTTCCTGGACTGCCGAAGTGGTTACAAACCATTGCTATCCTTGTCCACTAGCAACATGGGTTGTATGACTTAAACAATGTTACCATATACACCAGAGACAATGCTAAAGTGTGAAGTTTGAAGACTTTACAACCTTTTGCTATGATTTAGCTAATTTTAGCAGTTTGGATAGTTTCTTTTCTGAAGAGTGTCATTAGGCCATATTTCCAATATTGAAAATTTAATACAGGTTGAAACATGCAGCCCAGTTTAAACCTGTGGGGTGATTAGATAATAAAACAGTTCTATATACATTTACACTGGTGGGTATAAATGTATATAATGTATGTAAAGTGTATGTAAATGTATGAACTAGACTTTAAATTTCTTAAGATGGGAAGGGATGTACCTAGCAATGCCCCAAATGTCAGTTTGCAATTCATTCTGATAATGGTTGTTTCCCTTATAGACTATGGAACCTTTTGCTGGATTAACATATTCAAAGGCCTGGGGCGATCTCTGTTGACCAATATGTATGTGTGTAAGTGTGAGTGTCTAGTTGTGTTAGTGTTTGTTAAGGCAAGTGTCTATGTGCATGTATATTAGTCTGAAGTGTGAGTGCCTGTGTTAGTGTGTCTGGATGTGTGTGCTAGTGTAGAATTTCTAGTTTTGTTAGTGTGAATATCAGGTCATGTTAGTGAGTGTTTGGGTGTGCATGTGTTAGTGTGTGTTAGTGTTAAATGTCTAGTAGTGCTTGTGTGAGTATCTGGATGTATGGATTAGTGTAAGTGTCAGAGTATGTTAGTGTGTGGTTTGTGTGTTTGTTAGTGTGTCTGATTGTGTTAGTGTGTCTGATTGTGTTAGTGTGAGTATATGAGTACATTAGTTTGTGGGTCTAGGTGTGTGTGTGTGTTAGTGTGTGAGTGATTTTTTTTAATCAAATCGATTTTGCGGCATTCATGTTTTTTTAAGAGAGAATACAATTATCATGTGAGACAAAACAGGTACTAGCAAAAGTAAATAAAGTTATTTATTTTAAGAAAACTGTGTAATATCTAGATTTCAGCATTTCACACACTGGTTGGCCAAATGTAGCAATTTTGCTGGATCTTGGGTAAATACTCTTCTCAGCCAGTTACTTCAAAATAATGTGAGATTGCAGAATTTCAACATTTTCTAGTGGACAGTTTGTTGTAGGATGCCAGCAATATAAGCAAAAGGATCCCTCGAACTGTTAGTTTGTTTTGTGCCATGCCTCACTATAAGAATTCACCAGAACAGCTGCAAAAGTTCACTGTGGAAGTTGTAAAGCAAATTTCATACAACTAAAATGCTTCATAGGGAGCTTGGAGCTGCAGTGCCTGAAGTAAACACTAGATGTCAGTATATGCACAATAAAAAGTACCTATAAACAAAGTGATTTGTTGTTATCGCCATCTAGTGACACAATATTGAAATATGGTATGAAACAGAAATACATTACAAATAGACAAATTTAATATGGATCAGCAAAAACAAGCTTTGTGACAAAGTCTGTGAGCACAATGGATTTCCATGGGCTTGTCGTGGATAATCTGTCTTTCCTAAACCTAGATCACTTTACACGTTGTAAGAGTAAAATAATGCCTCACTAAACTAAATTTCTCCAAAACAATTACACAGATAAAACAAAGTGCACATACTATAATGTTAGTAAATGTAAATATCATAAAAGCTGGAAAAGTGGACAATGAGACTGTGAGCCAGTGGGTCAGACTGCTTTGTTTTTGCAGGGAGTCTGGCTTTGTTTTCATGGCTTCATACGAATTGTTGAATTTGCCAAAATTTGGTATACAAACATACAAATCTCAACGCACAAGTCTAGTATTTTTTTTGTACTGCTTTAGGCCCAATTCCTGAATATAAGAATATTACAGGAATGGCATTACCGTCCTTAAATTACTACTTAAGCTTCTCAGAACTTCAGGATTTCATATTTTATTTTAAGTATTGCGACCTTGCCTGATATGTACTGTATAGATGAGTACTACTAGATTTATAAAAGATTAGTTCTCTTTTGCTACATTAGTAGAAAACTGAGCATGAAACCAACCATAAATGAATTAAAGGTCAAAACACTTGACAGAGCTTACACATATTCAATTGCAATAAACACAAAACCGAGATCATCCATCATCAGAGCATTCCACTGAAAAAGGTTGATATGGCACAATCAGAACAATATGCAAGCTAATTATTTTATACCCCAACGCAATTAATCTGTTGAATCATCTATTGTTTGTTAATCCTCATTAATTATGGCTAATATTACTTTTACCAAGCCCTACATTTTACAGTTCTAAAAATATACAAAAAGGGAAGTCGACAACCTAAAAAGCCTTAAGGACATACACATTCAGATTCCTGGGTTGCTGCTAAAATAATAATGACCAATACATACATAAAACACAGTAACAATTCAGTGGATACCCAACGAATACCATTAAAAAAACACAAATCAAAGCCATAAATATTATGGATGCTGACACACCATATTGCGATATATTGCTTAGCCCGCCGCTATGTCAAAGTTAACAAAGTTACCACAACTGTTAAGCATGTTTATTAAAAGAACACTCCAGCCATCATAAGGCCTTTAATGCATATGGTAATGAGTGGTCCCTTTGAACTTTCAATTGCCCTGTAGAATCCACCATTTTGAATTTGACCCTTCCCATACCTCCCAGTTAAATTTACATTCTTTCCCTCCTGATCCCCTCCACCTCTGGCTTCTTGCAGTCATAACTCCTTCCATTATACTTGCCAATTCTAAAATGTATCTTTGTCTTTTTACCCTTCTTGCCTTTTCTATAAAACTTTAAGCCTTCTGCAGACCACCATCTTGCCACAAGCTCGCCCCTCTACATCCTGCATCCACATACCCCTACTGCTTCAGATAATCACCACTGCCTCCTTTTGTCTCATTTACTAAAATTACCTTTTTCCTTTAAAATGTAAAATCATTAGCACAGGCTTCATAAACTTGCCATCCTATGTTTTGATTGCAAGCTCACAGGCATAACAAAGTAATAAAAATAAATGTGCAGAAAGCACTCTCATTTGCTTCAGCTTGGAGTGAACTTCAGGTGCATGGCGAAATAAATTTATATTAAGGAAATGTTTCCCTCTTTCATTTTTACACTTTTGAGTTTCAATGGCAACAACCAATCAACGCCCGGTTTTGTGTCAAGTGACAATTATGCTCTCCCGGCAAAACATTCCTAAAGAAGCCTAAGCCCCTTTCCTTTCTGTGTGAGGGTCTTCTTGCGTCAGACAGATGCACTCAGTGTTCAATCCTAATCACTGCTAGAGGAGGATGCATTGGGAGATTCTTGTTGTATTTACCCAGTCACTGTGCCCATGGCCACTAAACCCACCAGGGCTTCAGTAGGTAGGCTTTCCTGCTGGATAATTTAAAGCAGCTAGAAATGGAGCAAACGGTGGACAGAAGGGGATGATGTGCACTATAGAATTTTACCAATGTAAGTATTTTTGTTATTCTTGCAGCTGAAATAATGCGAGGTGTTTAGGGTGAGGGCAATGGAAAGAAAATCAAGACAATAAACAAAATATCATAAAGGGATACCCCAGCCATCATATGGACTTTAATACATATGATAGCTGAGTGGTCCCTCTAAATTTTTGTTATGTCATTTGCAAATATATGAGGGGATTATGCAGAATCCCCCCAAATGCATTTGACTTTCCCTGTAGCTAAATGCTGTGCAGCATATGTGTTCGGCTGAACATGTCTACAAGGACATGATATACTTAGTACCAGTCAGCTCCAGTGCTAATTCTTCTATTGAGACCCCCATGCACATGAGCGGAAAATGTCATCAGTAACAAGAATTCTTGGCCCATGGAGGAGGTGAGCAACTGCAGTCACAGGGCTGAATATTCTGTAACAGTGTTGAAACATCAAATGTATAACTGCAAAATTACCAAAAAATTGTGTTTCTAAAAACCAGTTACCACAAGATGGCAGCAAATAATCAGGTAAGGACAGCTGGTTTATGAGCCGAATCTTTTGATCTTTTCATTTCTTTCCATGAGCTTGTTAATAGACTCAACAAGTTAAAGGTTCCCAAATATCAAGCTAGCAGAGGTACAGACCTCTCTGATTCATCTTCCACCTAGCAAGGGTAGAGAGCCTTGGATGGTAGCGAGCATGCTGTGCCCTTGGCCTTTTTAGTTAAGATCTGTGATGATCATCCTGGATATTCACATACGAACAGGCCATATGCTGTTTGTGGTGATATTTCATCTTGAACATGGTCTGAACATGAGTATAATGCATAAACTATACATTTATGGTTGCAAATATGCCATACAATGCTCCAATGTGTGGTACAAATACAGAATAAGAACTTTGCTAAAGCTTATCTGTGCTTTATCAACGACCAACTCTACTTCTTTTCCATAAAAAAACTCCTGGGGGTCTCTGGCATCATCAGACTCAACTGTGCACTATTGGAGCTTATTGAAAAAGTCCCTGAGCTGCTCAGCTTGGAGTGAACTTCAGGTGAATGGCGAAATAAATTTATACTAAGGCTAATAAAAAGCATCAAACCCACCATATAGGAAGTTTTCATTTTTGTAGGTAGCAACCTATATGTTAGTATACAAAGGTTCCATGATCCCCAAAACTTGTCAGCTCTGGTTTAAATGGCAGATGCCACTAAAATTACTGGCATATATCTCACACCCCATAATGAGATGAGAGTAAAGATACCATTGAAAGTGCATTTCCACTTAGACACGCCATTAATTGCACTCTTTAGCATGTTAAGGAAATGAACACCAGGGGATCTGTCACTTTTCCTCTTTCATCTTTCCACTTTTGAGTTTCAATGGCAACAGCCAATCAATACCCAGTTTTGTGTCATGCGAAAATTAAGCGCTCCCGGCAAAACACTCCTAAAGAAGCCTAATGTGATGGTCTTCTAGGAACTAGAACCAGTACTAGGAAAATAAATGAGGTATAATCCAAGTTATACACCTTTTGGATATATTAAGCAAACCTGCTGATCTTTGATAAAAATTACCATTATTGGTCCTTCTTATGCTGTTGTTCTTAGTTGAACAAATTTGAGTTTAATAGTGTTTTGTACTCCGTTTTCAGTGGTAAGCTTTGTTGATTATCATGCGTCTTAAAACAATTGTATGCTATCCTAGTAGTTGATTGAGATATGTCAAGTAAGGAATTTACAAAGATGCAGTAATTAAGCAAATTTGGTGATGAGCGAACTACATCATGGTGGAAACGTGTCACCGAGTTTCCAAGATGAGGTGTGTGCTGTTAATGGGGATTAAAAGATGACGAAGACGGTCTAAACATGAATATAATGCATAAACTATACATTTATGGTTGCTAATAAACCTATATTTTTGGAGCATAGTATGGAGTAACAATGTGTGGTGCAAATACAGAATAAGAACTTATTACAGCTAAAGCTATGACACAGAACAATCAGTATGTGTAGTACATTTTACATTAGGCACAACAATAAAAATAAGATTTGCATCTTTTGTCCAAGTATTTGGACATTTTTGTGTTTCTGATAACATTCTCTACCATCAGTACAAAGACAATATGCAGGTTTATTGCTGAAGGAGGTGTAAGAATGGAAGAAGAAAGAAAATGCATCAAAAATATGAATAAAAATCAGTGTGCTAAGGACTATGGAAGATGGATAGATATATCCATTTTCATGTCAGTTTTGGCTGCTTGAGGTTTCTTGTCCAAGATGGCACAGGAGCTGGCTGGTGTTGAGTAAATAGCGCATGTGTTTTGGCAAGCAGGTAATGTTTTCAGCTGAACTATCTCCTGCAAGCCTAGGAGTTTAGTGGCGGGGAAGGAGGCATGTGCACCAGGGGTATTTCTCCAGAATCTGTGCATCTGCAAGGGCACACCATGAAAATTTAAAGGGCACACTCTGCTATCACATGCATTAAAGAGCAAATTATGGTTGGAGTATCATATTTACATACTAGAGACATTTAGTGCATTGCTACAATATATGCAATAATAATAGGAAAATAAAGGCAAGTTACTATATGAGAATATGCAGTTATCAAGTTTAAGTAGGAAACAAAGTTGATTCTACCAAGGACATAAGTATGGGTCCTAATTTGGCATTGTGTTCTGGAAAAGCATTAGTGTAAGCAGTGCTGTATTAATCTTCGGCGTCACCACCAACACACCACCATCCTTCTGTGCGATGGCATATGATGTTATATACAGGTACTCCACCTTTTAAGGAATCAGTGATCTCCCTTTTAAATGCTGACCCCTGGACCATGTGTCCTAGGCCCGGTCAGCCCAAGCTCACACCACTGAATGTAAGATAACATGCCATGTACTTTGTAATGATATAAATTGAACTTCAACATGTATAATTCAGCAGCATGACACTTCAGGAGCTCCTTCTTGATGGACCTTACACAAATAATAAGGAGAAGAAACAACAGGCAATTTACTAAATGTCTCAGTGAATTCCACAAGCCTTGTCGTGGACCCTGTTTTTGTATTGACAGTTGGCTTATGCTTGCTGATAGGGGGACATTTTCTTCTGTTCATCAAAATTATGAGATGGTCACTCATTCTCTGGGTTGGACTGGGAATTCTAACACAGGTACCCCCACCTTCAGAAAATTCTAGCACGCTCTGGAGTAGCTTTGTAATATGCTGTGCTAAGTACAATAGCTTTGTGTTTCTGACTCAGTTCCAAGTAGCAGAGCCTCAGGCATATATACTCCACCCAAAGAGAGCAGTCCAGACAGCACCCTGTGTGTAGACACTGGCAAAGCTATCTATCACACTGTGCTGCCTTGTTTTGTATAACCACAGAGGCGTGAGAAAGGTGTGGCAAAGGAATGCTGAAAGATACTACCTTTGTGCTCAGCAAAAGCAAACATTCACTGCTACAGTACTGGAGGCACTTGTACTGTAAAACATGGAGGGGTTCAGAGACCCTCATAAGTAAATGTATGGATATCAATCCAAAAAGGGGTTCAGTTGTTAAGTTGGGTTCTCTGACCTGCTCGTGATCATAAACCAATTGATTTTGAACCATTTTTTAACTAAACTGTCTGAATTAAGTAGAAAGAAGAACAAAGCTGAGATGTATAGAGTATCATACGGTTAAGGGGTGGCAAAGCAGGCCCAGACCAGCCCTCTGGCAGCAGCAGATCAGGTGCTGTAGTGTGCAGCCACCCGGTAGATATGGGAAACCATGTGCTGTAAGGGGTGTATTTAGTGGCCCTTCCAGTGGTGTACCTGTGGCCCCCCAGCCTAAAGTGCTAAGGCTTCCTATAATTGCCCAGTCCTGGGTACAAACCATGGAAAAGGAAAAAATTTGGGGCCAAGAAAAGGAAGTTATATGTGGAAAAGTAAATATGTTGGTTAAGGTGATGGAGTCATAAGATGACAATAGCTGCAAGTTAAACCATTGTCTTCTTAGGTATGGTTTTCATTACCTGTTGCATTAACAATTTTCAGTTAATTAAATATTTTATCTATATACAATAATGAATATTGTTAGCTTTTTATAAATTAAGCGTCACTTTAAACTGAGCTAAATGAGATTTCTTAATTAAAATAATTAATGTATGACCAAGATCTTATGGAGTAATAAGGATTCTGTACAAAACAATTCTAATGCTAAGTGGTATAAATTGGGCAATCACCATAACAACCAATGGAGTTCTTTTCCACCAAAGTTATTCGTTATATATAATACCTGCGGCTCCATTACAAGAAAATGGGGAAATGTGTCCTGAGCCCTGGCAAGTAAAGGGTTAGCTATATAGGGCCACACCAACCCTTCTTGCAAGAGAAGCTCACTTCAGCTTTAGCAACTACATCTAATTGCATATAATGGTTGTATATGCTTTGGACATATGATCTAGACATGATCATACACTATTCGCTACATAAGTTTTCCAAGATATACAAATCAGTGACATCAAAGGTATTCAATACTTTTTGACACACCAGCTACTATAGAAAGCATAGAAAGCCTTTTGAAGAAGACCATCTTCAACAATCAGAACATTTTGGTAGGTGTTCATCTGGACTGCCACAGGTTAAGATGACCTAAGCAGCTGCAGCATCTTGACCTAAACACGTAACCCGCTTCAAGGCGTCACTGTATTCCTCTTCAGGCAGTACATGTTTCTAGGACTAGTTGATTGAATACTAATAATGCAGGCCCCGCATACAGAGACATTCTGGGGCAAAAGTTCTAAATGATGAACTTTCCAGCTGACCGCTGCACATTTAACCAACGATTTTCCCTTTATAACCATCATCCTTTGCTGCAAATTTTATCTAATATTATATTTTCTAAACCAAATATCAGTTTAGTACCGGGTAATTTTAGAGAACCCAGGTAGTTTAGAGTGACTAAATCTCTCCCAGTATACATGGGGATATGCCTATAAGTTTGAAGGTGTCACATTTTATGTTCTAAAAGATAATGTCTGTGTTGTGTGATAATTATCTACTAAAAACAGAACTACAGCAAGTTTTAGTTTGGTATTCAAGGCATGTCCATTTTTAACACAGGTACTATTGTGTTGCCCATAAATAGCCTTGTTGCAAACACGATAAAAAACAAAAAACCTAGTAATTCACAGTTGAGAGCCAGCTTCAAAGAATGTTTTTCTTTGCATCATTCTTACCTGAGGGGGATTACTGCTCTCCAAGGTGTTTGTGTGTGTGCAAATACACATTTCTAGGTAAAGATACTATGTACTTTCAGAAATGGAATTCCTGCAGCACCTGCCGATATGATCCGATCTAATACAATGTTGACCAAGTTGTAGGTTTAATCTATCAATTTATTTTATATGTCCTGTCCAGTTTTGTAAAGTTGTATCAGGGCAATGCGACCTTCCTGAGGTTTCTGAAGGACAAGTCCTATGCTGCCTATGCAATTATACTATAAGAACTAGAGTCTGCATGTTTTATCATTCGATGGCCTGTAGAGGAGTCTACAAATGTTTTAATCAGGGTATAAAATATTAAGACGTAGTAGAATAACACAGGGGTTAACTAAGGCTTACAGACGAATCTTACTGGACTTATCATGAGATATGCAGTGCCATATCCCCAGTATTCATTTCAGATACCAAAGAGGCATTGTGGGGCTTTCTACTTGTTAAATGTAAACTTTGTAATCAAATAAAGGACTGAAGGAGTCAACCCCAGAGACAGCTACGGTACATTGCTAACTATGGTGCAATAATAGCGCAAAGCGTGCCAAACAAACGCTCACAGAGCCTTTATTCAGCAGTTACATAAATTGCTATCAATAGGTTTAATATGACATAAAATCTTGGTAAAGCCCTACACCCTAGTCACACCTCTAACCACATGTGGAAAATGTCCCCTATTTGGCCATTTTAAATATTAGGAGATACAACATTTGAGTTAATGTTTGAAGACGGAAAGCTTACTGTATGCTGCAATACATAAACTCACAAAAAAACAATTCTATATCAGGGGCATGATACTTGTCCTGGTTGATTGGCAAATCAAAAAAGTCATTCTTAGTCCGCATTCTCTAGACATGACATATCTGCCTACTAAACTGTGTGCAGAATTTCAACACCCGGATTGCTTTGTGTTTGGATGAATAATCAATTCCATATGGACATTAGAGATGGACAACTTGCTGACCTCTGGCTGGCCAAGCAGGCAGAAAATAATGAGACTGGCAATCCAATACACATTGGAAGGCCTGCAAATAGCTGAGCCCTTCTAAATATTGCTTTGTGCAATAGGTTGCATGATCAATCTTTTAAAGTTCTTTCAAGCCCCATATATGTTTTCCAGAATTATTGGAAGTTGATTTGAAGGTAATTAAAATGATTGATACATGCTTGGCATACAGTAAAGTAGTGTAATTTGTATCTTCACTACCTGGTGCAAAGCCAGTTGATTTAATGTGTCTAACATGAACACTGGCACAAGTGACATCATACAAAAGAGCATCTTTGATTGCAAGAGTCTGTCTACTTACTCTTTCCTAATATCTGATAGCTCCTGATGGCAAGTCTGCTTCATCTGAGGAATATTAATGTGGGAAAGTGGGGTGTGTTGATGCAACACTCTACTGTGGTGCACCATTTTCTAGTCTTGTTGGGGCTTGGGAAAAGTAATATATGGGGCTACATTGCAATAATTGGTTGCCTGCAGAATTCTGAAGAATTACCCCATGTATTTGCAAGGGAGACACCATGTAAATTTAAAGGGATCTCTCAGCTATCATATGCATTAAAGGAACACTTTAATCACCATATGCATCCATATTAATGTACATAATAGCTGTGAGATCCATTCATTTTTGTGTAGCCCCTGCTGCAAATACATGGGATGATTCTGCATAATCTCACAATTCGCCATTCAGCTAGTTGCTGTGCAGATAAATTCATACAAACACATCTCTTCACGTGATTTACTCAACTCTGTTTCAGCTCCAGAGCTGGCCCAGCATATATATGAATGGAAAACGCTCCCATTGACTTCAATGGAGGTGCTTACCTTTCAATGACTTTGATCGATTAAGTATTGCCCCAGCTCTCAGGTTTTCACTACCCAGATAAGAGGGAAAGGCGAAAAAGTTTAGCATGGGTTACTTTTATATTAAAAATTATTCTGGTGCAAAGATTAAAATGTGGACTCGTTGCCATAACAACTAGTGGACTGATGTAACTAGAATAAACAGTTCATTAGCTTTTGAAAAGTATGCATCTGAATATTTCGATCCAGAAGGTTTTTTGAGCAACACAGAAAATATGAAACATAGAAAATTGAATATTTACATAGATCATCCAAAATCCTTACTGTAATACACATATGTAAGAGGTTCCTATTAAAACTGTATCTATAAATATATTGTTTTTAACTGTGAAGAGCCTCTATTGAGTGACCTTGATGGTGGGGGATCAGGGATCAAGAGGAATTCTTAATGTGAAGGGGCCAAGTTGACTCACAAGATTCTTGCAGGGTTTTAAGGGTGTGACTGTGTACCAAAGCACTCAGCTAACAGGCAAAGCAAAACGCTGTCCAGATTCCAGGTGCTCAGCTTTTTGAGTCATACACCTGAGGGGAAGGAGGGGTCCTCTTGGAAGGCTCTAAATCTGAACAATTTGAAGACAGCCTACAGGCAATTCTACTCAAAACTTCTAGTGCTGACTTGTAGAGATCACACTAAGATGTACAGGGTTCAGGCATGCAGAGATGTGTGCAAGTATTTCCACCCGTAGCCATGCTGGATAAGTAACGTGGGCCCCCATGACAGCTCTGCGGCTCATGTATCGATGGATATTTGACCTATGATTGCTATATCATTTCACATTTCATGGAGAAATCTTAGTTGATCTATTAATGAGGGACAACAAAAATGCACATAAGCATATAAAAAAAGAAAAAAAGCTTTATGCATACTGGTTTCCTAGAGTAGGATTTTTTCTCTTTCATTCTAGAAACATATGTCTGTCCACTATTGCATTTTAGCATGCCTTTTATTTTAACATGGTAGGCAAAACTTAGGACCTTATAGACCTATATAAATATATATCATATAATATAATATATATATATTATATATATATATATAATATAGTGTATGCAGTTAAGTTTGTTTTTATATATATTTATAATATATATATATATATATATATGCACACACACAATATATATATATTCAGTTTTCCAAATTGTTAATTTCTGCATATGACTTAATGTGCTCATATAAATCAGGGTGTTTTAGCAGGACATGGACTACACACTGTAGTACTCATGGCGTCTGGGTGTGGTGAGAATGCTTGTGTCTGATCTGCAAGGAGACTCTGGGAGAGTCGTCACCCCACCCAGGGCTCCAGGTAACAGCAACCTTGACAGAATCAGATCAAGGAGGAATCCTCACCACACCCGTCCTTGGAAATGCTGCTTTCTCACTCTCACACCGTGACTGCTGTGTAACTTAATGTCCCTGATTCTCTAATTATTGGGGTTACCCCAAATTCAGATGGATTAGTGGCTTTCCCCTATCCACTGCAATTGATAGAATATTTTTCTATTACGTATAAATTAAATCGGAATAACAATTAGAGTTATGTAGAAAAAGAGGACATTTCGCTGTCAGTTTCCATGGTGATAAGACCTTGCTTCAACCCATGCACCAGGCATTTTTTTTGTAGACAACATCTATGTTATATATATATATATGTATATTTGATGTTAAATTGCTGCGAAGTTCAATGGAAATATGTGTCTGAAATTAAAGTTAAACAAAATACGATTTGCATTTAGAATGTAAAAGTATATATAAAAATAATGTCTCAGAACCTAGCTCTCCAGGTCCGAAATCAATATATAAATTATAATATATTCATATAGCAGTTCAGGAATGAACACAACAATCAGAGAGTGAGCGGTGCGATCGGTATGGCGAGTCAGAGTTACACCGTATATATACACAACATATGCTCATGTCTGAGAGAGCCTAATGCCCTTCAGTCGCGTGTGTAACTTCCGATAAGTTCTTCAATTCTTGTCTTGTCAGTATCCCTTGAATTTATGTATTGCTATTAAGCGCTGCGTAAACTGTTGGCGCTATATAAATAAAAGATAATAATAATAATAATCTTCATAACCCATTGCAGATACTTTTTACACCCATGCCATTAAACAGCTCCTACAAAAAGGTCCCTCTTCCCTTTATGTCTTTTAACACCTGAGAGGCTCTTCATCCCTGGTGGTCTAGTGATGGGAACTCCTCCATAATACAGAACCCATTCATGATGCAGTGCCCTCAGATTGCTGCGCACTAGGCTATGAAGTCATATTCTAACACTTATTAGACCTACTCTTCTTTGCATTGAAGGTCAGCAGGAGATGTATGATTTCCCAACTGGCCCACCATGCAAAGTATTATCACTCTTGCACACCTTTGAGGCAGATGCAGGGTACCCTTTGCTCGTCAGTGCTTCCCTTAGAACAGTTAGAAGGACAGTGTATTGCCTCATTCAGCCTCACCAGTGAAGCTGCAGCTACAGAGCTGTGGCACGTTACTCCTTCCATGGTATGATTTTCTTTCCACTTTGGGTTGAGGTAAAAAGTCGTTGGCAGAAAAGTGGCCCCATTAAAATCAATTACAGCACTTTCTGCCTATGGTCTGGCAGCAAGTATACGAGATGTGTGCAGTACAGGAGATGTGGGTTTGTGGAGAGAAAATGCATGGAGGAATTCTTCAGAATCAACCCATGTATTTGCAAGGGGAAAACATAATTAAAAATAAATATTTAAACTTCTACTGGCTAGCACCCCTAGAATAATACGTAGTGATATCAAGGCACTGAAATGTTCATCCCTCCTGCAAACTCCTAGGCTAGTGAATATATAAGTTAAGTTATAGATGCAGCTCAAGGTCATAAATGCTTCTGCTACTACACAGCAATCATATAGACACACCATCAGGGGCATAACACTTCTTCTTCCAACCCTTCTAATCTAGTTGTGTATGTTTTGTATTTTCTGTCCATTATTCAAGCAAATCACTGACAATCGTTACTTGTGCCTGTGGGTTTTGTATTCAGTCCACTTGAAAGAAAAAATGTACATTATAACATTATGCCTCCTTATACATACGATGGGTATGTGGACATGTAAACCTGTGCATAGATTACAAGAGGCCTCAATATAATTTTGTTGCAAATGGAATGATCAGTGTTTGTGACCTGTACAACTAAAGCTGCTTGACTTGCAAGGTATGCATTATAAGCATTTAATTAGGTATAAAGGTACGTGATCAGATGTCATTATATGGGTACATTTGAGCTACTTCTTGGGAAACTGACCATAAAAATATTCGGTCAAATTCTAGTCTCTCTGGAAGGTTTGTGACAGCAGCAATCCTGTCGTGTCTCTCTTGGGTGTGGAGCGGCTTGTAGGGAGGGTAGCTGCTTGCAGGGTGGGGCTGGATAAAGCTCGGCGTGAAATACAGGAATTTGCTTGCAAGGCTTTTTTTTCTCAGTAATTAAAGTTCATTCATTCGCATTCTGTACCCACCCAAAGCTTTGCTGAAATTTCACATAGACAGACTGATGGACAGAGACGCACTCAGTCCTCCCCACACTGTCTTCTGTCTTTTCCAAACTTTCCAAAAGTACAATCTTTTTCTTTCATCTACACATAAAATATAATTCAGAAATCTCAAATGAAAACATGGAAGAATATGTAACCGCTACCTAGAAGAATGAGTGGATACTTGAGTTTTGAGGTGCTGGGCCTCTCTAAGCAGATCAGTGGACTAAAAGTGACAAACATTGTAGAATTCAGTGTTGGATTCTTGAAGAACTCTACTTTGGTCACCAAAGTACTCTATGGGGACTGCTAACTGCATGAGATACATATATAGAAGTATAATAGGTCTGGAGAGACAACTGAAGATGTTTGAATGGTATCATGGCAGGACTCACTCTGACCAGTATCCCTGAAATCTATGGCCTTAGCCATCAATCAGCTATGCCCATATTTACTATGACAAAGATTACTCAGAATTCTAATAAGATTCAGATCCAGAATCTGTTTAATTGCTGGGGAGTTGTCCACAAGTGTTCAGTAAATTTAAGAGTAGGACAATGTCAGAAGAACCTTGCCTGAGAACTGTTGTAGAGTGCCCAAAAAATATACGGCAGAATATCCCTTCAAACAAGATGACTTATAGATCGGTGAATGCATTTGGAGCCGTCAAGATAGTCAGGGTCAGACTGGGAATTAATAACAATCCTCGTACTTGTGGTATATGTGGCTGTCTGCTGGATATATGAGTCTGTGCACTATACCCTTACACCTTTTTAGGGTGCAGAGATCTGTATCCAGCCAGCTGCTGCATGCTAAAGGATGGAATTTGTGGGTATGTGGGAAGCACCATCAGGCACCAACCCATGGGACATTTGCCCTATGGCTAGTCTGGGCCTGAATCATCATAGGATCAGGGTATTCCAGCTGATTAGATAGGGCTGCACTCCAGTCCCTGTCTAGGCTAAATTCTAGCTCAGCGTATCCAGTGACCTTCCTGATATGGACATATACTTTTCCCCAGCTGAACAGAAATATTGGTAACTGCACTATAGTAAGGCACTTGGTATGGTCCTATGCCTTTTGGATGCTCCATTTATTAACATGTGTCCTACAGGTTTGAGTGAAAGGGATCAGCACTGAGGCATGTACTGTTTAATCTGCTGCCAGCATTGAAAACTATGCCAAGTTATATAGCACTCTGACCCTCAGTGAATGTTCTGCCGCATAGTGTATCTCTTATCTGGCTGTTTATCTATTCATTATCAACATGGAGCTAACCTTGTGTGAACTGCACAAATGCCCAACAGAGAGTTTATCTCACTTGCTTTTAAAAAAGATAATTAAGTTAGTCAAGGAACATTCAGCAACCTTTCCATATTTAGCCAAAATACTAAATCTCAGATCTACATCATAAAACACAATATGGTAGCAATTCAAGATAAGGGTGCACTTTTCTATGTATGATGGCTGAGTTTCACTTTATATTCTACCTTTTTTATCCTGATCTATAGAGGGAGTTGATAGAATCCCCTTTATACCTTTGTAAGAGATGCATTCAGCTGAAAACATCTCCTGTTCATTATTTCACACATGCCGATGATCATCTCCAGCAAACTTTAGCACTGACTGTTGGGAGCGCTTTCATGGCGCATAGATAGATTGGCATAAAGACAAAAAAAACAAAATAAATAAAATAAATAAAAATAGATGATTTTAATTGTATTACAATGTTGAACATTTTCAGCTATGGCCATAACTTAAAATTGTGAACTTTAACCCTTACCAAAAAAGTTTGAGAAATTCCCATTTGGCTTCAAACTGTGAGACTTGCTCCAGTATTGCATTGCTTTATAAAGTTCAAATACATTGTTGCCATTGATAAATTATGAAAGAAACATTCAAATTATTTGGCAATTGTTTAAAAACTCAACTGTCTGTCACAACCATTTATTAAGTGAATTGCAAAATGAAAACTTTATAACAAATGGAAAGGCTCTGTATTTGAAATCTGTGAGTTTTTTTAGTACTTAAAGGTGCCATGGCACCTACATTGTTGAATTTAACATTTTTTAACAACATTAGAAATTCATACTTCAAACTCTTTAATAAACAAATCTTTGTTCATGTAAATTGTCACCTCATGTATGCTAAGAACACTTAAATATTTTTGTATTGTTTTTATGTTCTAAAAATCCCCCTCTGGGGCCAAGTTCATTTGGACTCTTTACATTAAGCGCTATTACTATAAACTCATGTGGGGAAACTGACCTGAATGCTATAGATAACAACTCACGTAGGCAGCGTTGGACCTACCCTGCCTAGGCCTAACCCAGGACAGCGCCACCAGCTTCCTTACAGCTATGAACCGGGATATGATATGCTGTGCATCACTAAAAGGTGGAGAACTAGGTGAAAGTGAACTAAAAGATGCACAGGCCTCCATAGTGTTAATAAGTCTGCTGAACAGATCATTAACCTTACTTTTAACCAGACCACAACAGTGGTCCTACAGGTAGCCTAATTGCCCAAGAGGGCAATAGACACCCTGTTTTATGCCAGTGGAGCCAATGCTCACCCCATCATCCAGGGTCTCAAAGAGTAGTATGGTAAATCTACTTGAATATGCATATAATTATTTTGTATTAATTTTAAATTTAACCTTCTGCAAAATGTGTCTAAGGTTCACATTAAATTAAAATTACAGAAACGTATGAAGTAGTGGATGTCCTATACAGATAACTAGAATGGAGGTTAAAACTAAGCAACATTAATAAAATCTCCTTTACATACAAAACTACAACCCGTTAGGGCTGCTTTTGGAACTCAAGCTTCCCCTTATTTTTACTGCAAGTTTTAGCACACAGCAGCCTGGATTTCCCCTACTATCCTTTTCAGAAAGCAAACTTTTCTCATATTACCCCCTCGGTCTTCTCGTGTGTAATGTTAATCCATGCCATGTAGTTTTGATAATCCGCTTTTTATTAAAAACAGTTCCTCCCCCCTTATTTAATTCCTTAAAATATTTGAAGCTTTTTATCTTATCTCCTTTCGCTCTTCTTATATTTATTATGGTTTCTAAGTATTTGCTGGTATGTTTTGTTAATAGGACCCTTTACCATTTTAGTGACCCTACTGTTTGCAGTTTGGACAAAAAACATTTGATATACAAAAACTTGCAATGATCAATTAGAATGACATTCCATTAAAGTATTCTATTTGGGCTGTTCTTGTAGTGTACGCAGACAAATTACTTCTATGGCTGAATTGAGGAGGGTTAGTTAGGTGTGTGTGTAGTACAGGGATACTTAATTCTGACTCAGAGTTTACGCCCTATAATTTGTCGCTACACACAAGCTAACGTTTGTTCCTCGTAAAGTGAAGAACTGTAATGAAAACCATGTCACCTAGATTGAGATGTGACTGCTGAATATTTAGATTATTTTAGCTGGTTAGTGGGCCAAAGAATGCCCACATCTTGTAAGAATGGTTCACATGTGTGCCACACAGTGTTGATTCTTTGGAAAACTTTGCATGTCAAACTTTCTAACTACATAGGTTTAAAGGGTAAGAGTTACTGGTATACAATTTCAACTCTACTGCAAGTATTAAACACAAGTGACCAGTGACTTAAATAACGTAGAAAGGCAATGCATCTGTCCAATTATTATTATTATTCAGTACTATATTACTGTTATTTAGTGTATTTCTTCTCTCCTTGATGGTGTATGAGCGTTTGAATGTAGATGCATGTTCTTTTGCATAGGGTGTCAACAAGTAAGTGGGAATAGAGATCAGTTGGGGCAAAGCAGTTACAAGTGCTCACTCCAATATACACACATAGTATAGTGGTGAATGTGTATAATTCTGCCTCTTTTTATTTTCACACTAGATACTATTTTGCCGGGAACTGGAAAGCCTCAGGAATGGGACCACATGCAAAACTAAGGGTTTTTTTCCTACAAAGATGCATAAAAGTTATGCGAGTAAATTAGATGTGGAGTCTAACCAAATACCAGTAAACACCGACAAAAGCATAATGAATATACATGCATACACACATATACAGTCACTTAAGAGGCACGGGAACATGCATTCATACAGAAACTTCACCATATACTGCAGGCTGTGTCTGGTATTCAGACACAGTAACTCTGAGTCTTGCAGAGAATATTGCCGCTTACACTAAAAATCTACAAATGGAGCTTCTTATTGGCTGATCACATGACAGGAAGTCAAGGAAGTTCTGCCATCATTGATTATACTTCAGAAATGAAGTTGGTTTGTGTCTCCACAAATACCTCCACTTTAGGAGAAAGATACCATGAGCCAAAGATGTCCCATCTGGGCATGGACCTTACACAGTTTTGACTTCCAGTCTAATGTATAAATGAAACAAGAGCAAGTAATAAAAGTGACAATGCCACCTGGGGTTCTAAGGTTTCCCCTTTCCAAACCCACCCCAGCCTGTAAGCAGTAATATATATTTGTCTATTTTGGTCTGAACAATGGTTGTCACCAGCATAGACCCAAAATGGTCACTGAAGGTCCCGTGAAAAGGGGTGAGACTTAGACTAACAAGTAAGTGGAGTGTGTTAGAGCTGATCCTGTTATGAGTGTGGTCAGGGGCAGCTTACCACACTTCCACCCATTCTATTGTAATGATTATTTGGGGTTCTTTGAGAGGGGAGTAAAAATCACGTTATTCTAAGAGACAGAGAAATAAATAGAATGTTTATGTGGTAGTACATAAGATATGTTCCACTTTGACAGAATATTTAGAACTACCTAGTACCATGCATGATGGACTTTATTTGGAAGGATGTGTAGCAACTATTTGGCTTTGAATACTGGCAAGTAAAGAATAAACGACACAGCAGTGCCATAGCAATAATTCAGTGCCCATCACCTATTGTGAATGAGGAATCCCAAGCTTACATGTTTTTCATTGTGTATTACTTTCAATTAAAAATAAAACGCACAAGTCCTGCCATGCAGAAGTTCATAAATGTCCTTTTGCCAGAACATACAACTGTTCAATAGCCATTTACAGTGTGGTTTAAGCAACTTGGCATATAAAGTATGGTTAACATGGACTTACAGAAAGGCATAGGGCACACCCAACTCCACGCTGGCCTAGACAGGCGAAAAGCACAAACGATCAATTAAATTACAAGTACACACAAAGAAATAATGATCTCTGAAAGGAGTGGCACAGACACACGCTGATTTAAGCAGCTACATGAAGGGAGTGTGTGGTTACAAAATGAGGACATTAGAAATTATAGAAATTCAGTCGTGACAAGGTCTAAATCTGATGGGACGTTCTTGACCATCAGGTCCGGATCTCACCAGCCTGCTATCCCAGCAATTATTGGGACTATTACCGGCTGCAACAGTGAGACACCATATTCTAAAATGAAATGCTTGGTGTGCTTTTGGTGTGATCCGTAATATGTAAAGAAATAAGTATGCTAAACATGTTGTAGTGCAGGATGTAGGCACAGTGATTATTTGGAATGTTGGAGTTCCCTATTAATTGTCTAGGCTGTCCTGCTTGACCATCTGGTATGGTGAGTACATAACATGTCATCATAGCCATAGGGAAATAATGTAAAAACATTGTAGTGTTACTTGCAAAACACGATGCCTAAAAAATACCGGTACTTTTACTCAATTCACGGGGACTTCTAGCAATTTATGGCTCAGTATCCTGCTAATGAATCGGTTCACCTCGGCCTTGGAGAAGCATCTTAAATTCATGCAGTGGTTTTAAAGCTTAATAAGAAACAGTTTAAGTGGATTATTATAAATTCAGTGATATAATAAATAAATACCCCTTTGATTATGAGGTTTGGAGAAACTGTGAATCATTGGGTTTTCTAGCAATGATTAAACCGCACAATACTTACGTGGATTACATTTGGGCAGTTCAAATTCTGCTGATATTTTCTGCATACCCAATTGCTAGTATTGTTAATTCATATATTTAGACATCTCTAATCTAAAAGATACCACAACCTTTTAGCATGTTTTCTTGCAGGTGACACTGCCAGGCATGAAAAACATGCTTAGATTTGCACTCTCCTAATGTGGTCACCACATTTGCCATGTTTTCCAGGACACATATAGCTTTCTCATATTACCTACCAACACATGTAAATGGTGTACTGCATTATGTGGTATGTATAGAAGGATAGCTCAGTCCCTTCTCTGATCTTATTCCAGAAACACATGAAATATATGTTCTTTAATGGAGAAAAATGGCTGAGGTGGTCCTTCTAGCTCTACCCTGAATTGTGCATTCACATTAATGTGGTTTTTTAGCCACTAGTCTATGGCATCCTAGTGAAGTGGGACATGGGAGGAATAATGCTAAAGAGTTGGCCTCATAGCCCAAATCAAGGCTTGGTTATTGGGAACCAAAGAAAAGAAAATGCATAACCATATAAAAATATGTCTAGCAAAAAAACTTGATGAATAGGTGGCACAACACAATGTATTATTGGGTGTTAAGGCTTTTAATTCATGAATCACAAGTTGTGTTAAAAGGATTTTGGGATGGGAAACGGGAATAGTCGCTGGTAAACTGGTATACCTGAAGGTTTATTTGCGCATTGTTGTGGTGACCAGACCTCACCTTAATTGCAGGTTTGCATAAAGTGTAAAAATTTGTGTGACTGGCTCAGGTGTGGTTTGGCAGGATTTCATATTTCAGACACTTAATGAAAATGCCCAGTGACAACTTCTATGTGAAAAAGCATGAGAAAACAGTACACCCTGATCTTTAGATCATACTGTTTATATTTAACCATTTTATTTTTTTTTCTTCAAGTGTTTAAATTTGCAACATTACAATATACAAAACTGTCACCTGCACATGAGAAATTATATCACTTTGACAATGTTGAACCAGACATTGAATACATAGGATTTTCTTGTTTGACTACTTTGATAGAGTGAAGAGATTCTATAACGTCTGTGCATTTACGTGAAAGGCATATATCTTGACTGACGTGGCCATTGGAACTCACAGTATCATATCCACTCTCACTAAACCCATACTATGTGGTTAGGGCACCTTTAAGCGGGACTGGTGTTGACCTGTTTCCCTGTTGGCAATTATATGTGTGCAGGTCTCAAATCAGACACAGAACATGGGAATAAAATGGACGATGGGGAACATTATACAGTGGATAATGACAATATAATATATAATGCCATATTGCCCATATAATGTAATGGCCACATATTGTGTGTATCAAATTGCCTTTCTCTGTCCCATCATTATACATATATAATGGTGTTCCCAGAACCTGTGATTGACAAATACCTGTGTAACACACACACATATATATAGTGTGTGTGTATATATATATATATATATATATATATATATATATGCAAGATACTGATTTTATGTGCTATCTCACCATGCAAGTGTACCTAATGGTACTGATCTATTCTGCGGTCGTCCTGTATGTTTATGTAGCTGAAAAACCTCTCTCCTTACTACATCCATGCATATGCCATATTGTGTCGTTCTTTTGGTTGGGTTATCATTAGCCATGTTTGCCTGTCTAACATGGTTGACAGTGGCTGGCTGAGCATATTGGTAGTTATAGTAGGATGAGTGCAGAAGATTGTAGCGTTGCAATGCTCAGCAGATATAAAGCACTGATGAAATAATCTGCAGAATACATGCCAGCATCAGTTTTATTGGAGCAATAGTCAGGAGTTAATAGGACAACGCCCTACACGTCTCTGAGGTGAACAGGGAACCTTCCTAGACTAACGCTGGAATGTATCATATGTTTATGCTTGTCCTTTAATGGCAGTAATAATAAATTAAACAAAAAACTGGATTCTTTCTTTCCTTTTGACGCTGAGGGTAATTTTACACAGATACTAGTCTATACAGGCACGAGCGCTACAGGCAAGGTGTGATTAAGCTGTCAGGAGCAAGGGGCTTTGATAAAATGGGGAGGGGAAGAAATATAAGGAAAACTACAAAAAAACACAGCAAAAACTATGACATTTGTGGTATGTAACATCTTCTTTTTAGTTCGCTTAAGGAATTTTTTTTTATTTAGTTAAAAAACCCCAGAATTTCCTACTACATGTTTTTTTCACCCGGCACTGAAACGGTTACCCTATTGAGCGCGGAGGTGCATTGGGGAAACCAATTGCCCGTTGTTCTATGTCAGATTACACCACTGATCTTAATGCCACCCTACATTTAATCAGGGGCCATCTGGTCACCCATCTTAGTATGTATTTTTCTAGAACACAGTGTGAAAGGATGTTCCCTTTACTGTGAAAGCTTATGGATAATGTACACTGCGAGGTGGTAATAAAGTTACTGGATTCCAGTCAGGGTGACGGCCATGTTTTCTAGGACACACATAATTCTTTCATATTGCTGACCAGATGGAAGGGACCTGTTAAGCTATACATCCCTCATACTGCAGCGCAGGCAGCACAGCATTTTATCTGAGCGGAAAACATGGCCAATGTGGCCACCCTAATTCAAATGTGAGGTATTTTCATAACTAAGCCCAGTTAAAGAGACACCCCTATCCTAGGGAGTCACCTGAACTATGAATGCACATGAAAGTACTTTGTAAGTTAAAAAAAATACCTTAGGGAGTCGCTGAAGCTCCAGCAGAATGCCCCTTTTCTGGTTTAATGTTTTACCCCACATGAGTGCTTACCCCACATGTGCACGGGGGTCTCAAAGTGGTCATAAGGATATCACTAGTGAGATACACTTCAAATAGTCGGAGAGTGGGAACATTCTGCAGAATCCCCCTGTACACTTGTAAGGGACACCATGAACTTTTAAAAAGCATCTTACTGTAACAGGTTAATAAACACACAGAATACCATGTGGGTTATATGTTTTTTGTGCTGACCCCTTTGGCTATTAAGATATTCTTTGAAATAGAATAAGTGAAAAATTTAGGTGGTTTTTGTTGGTTAACTGACACTTGACAACTCTGTTTAGAGATACTGAAAACGTTCAATGCAATACCCGCTGGTGAGTAATTTAGCCTGCATTTATAAACTGTAAGTATGAGAAAAGGGGAAAAGACAACGCATCTAAAAAAAAAATCTGCTGTATTTATTATATAATGATCCTGCTCTTTTCTATCTTAAAGTAGAAAACCAATCTTCTGGTTGATAGCAGAGTTCATTATTTGAAAACGTCCTATTGTAGGGTAACCCAACTGAGTCTAATGAGGATGGATTATGAAAAAGGCATAATGCAAGGCAACAATGCCTAAGTTTGCAAAATATAATTTCCCATTTGTTCATCTTAAAACGGTGTAATTTCACCCCATTAAGCGGTAACACATGTAAAAGCGGGTATAAACTGGCAGTTTTTCCCTGAACCAGTGCATGTGTTATAGTGTATTATACATAATTATATCTGCAGGAGTTTTCACATTTTACGGATATGATAAAGTTTTTTGCCCGCTCCTACATACTTTTAGCATGCAATAGGATCAACTTCATCCATTCCAATGCCCCTTGAAACGGAAATCTGACCGCCCCTGCAATTACATGCACAGTGTATAGAGTGGACTCATGTACATGTGCGTTAATAAGATCTTCACCTTCATTTAGAATATTTATAAAATAAACACTATGGCGCTGCTCTTTATGAACCTGGAGATGGTTTCTGTCCATACAACAGAGCAATAAATAGAGAAAGCCAGTCCACTAAATACGTTGTTGCCTTGAGGGGGAGCTGCTAGGCAAAAAAAAATATAGGTACAAGGAAACCTTTGTGTGTTGAGTGGTATGCGGCAGGTCAGCTGTTTTAATCTGACAGACGAGAGGATTAAAAGGTGTAGTGTTTATACAAGTCAACTGTCCCCTTTGTTCTCAAATGTTCAGAAATTGACAAACCACTGGTGCATTCCTCTGGCGGACAAGGACATATTGTGCGGTAACTACATGCATGGGTGTGTTGCCATATAGTGTTTAGTGGTGAGGATCTTGACAAGGGACTGTCCAAGGACCATAAAAAAAGTCCTAGTAGCCATTGCTAATGCAAACCGTGTCAGACATTTGGTGTGCAGGTAACAAATGATCGATTTGACATTCCAGACACATACGAGGCAAGAACTATATTTAAAGTATGCTCTCTAGGCTGCACCTTAATTTCACAAGACAGTGGGGAGTATCCTGGCATCCACTCCCTTCCACTCGCTCTCAGATACTAAACCTTTCTGTGCCTGTGAGCACAAATCCATCGTAGCGTGCAGCGACCCTGGGAATGGGTGTGACGCTACAACTCTACAACCACTATAGCAACCTCGTGTTGCTTTTATTTGGCGGCTTTTAGTATTAACGCCTGACATTTACTCCTCTTACACGTACTTACAGGCTGCGTTTCTAAATGATTCCTTTTTTGTTGTGTGATAGAGTTTTATTAATTGCTGATCACTATATTATAGAAATGTCTCTAGCCTTTTGCAAGATCTGGGGATTCGTCTATTAGTTTCCGCTGATGACCACTTCAGAGATATTTCCCAGGACGCATACTTTCAGTGTTGCTGCCCTGCATTATGATGGGTTTATAAACTTGGCATAAAATCATTTGCTTAGTTATACGTACTACGTACTGCAGGGCTGCACTTGAATGTTCTGGTCAGCAAAACGTGACCTGGAAAAAATGGTCGGTGTGATCACTTTACTTTTTCCGTTCACACAGGAACATGATATGAGGCCTAGGGATCTTCCTCCATGAGATTCACTACACACCATGGCATGGAGCTGGATGGTGCTGCTCATGTGGCAGATCTGTTTCTTTTAAATTTGTGTTGTATGTACGTCATTAAGTGGCTGCTGGGCTTAAAGTTCCCTTGCCACTTTTCATCCCCAGTTCAGCTCTTGAGTTATAAAGGAGTTTGCCTGCATGCTGCTCCAGATTGGGAGTAAAATTGGTCCCAGGGGTTTAGCACACTGGCCCAGGAATTTTGTGAGTGATCTTGCTGTGCCATTTTGCCCAAGTCCTTAACAGGCATTTATTTATGTTATGAACGGACATTCCCTGGACATTTGTTGTGTTCGACGACAGTGTAGTGTCTTTTCTGTATACAATTTAAGCTTTATTTATAGAAGCAGGGGTGGTTTTCTACAGATACATTTTGTATGACTTATGTATCACTGCAACTGCCTTTAATGCATATAATAGCTTAGTGATGCCTTCATCACTTATTCATTTTAACAGGTTGAAAATGCTTTTACAGTGCACTTTAATAGGCATTATTTGCTGGTGAGGCCGCATGGACACTAACGCATCTCTTTTAAGGAAATTTTTTCATACTTATGAAACTGATATTCTGAAAAAACAAAAAAGCTAACGCCCATTCTCTACAATTTTCTGTGCTCGCTTTAGCTTCAAGGCTTGATAGCATTTTAGTTGTAAAATCAATCTTTTAACTTGGGTGTACCATATTATGTAATCGGCCACCGTTTGGACAGATATGTGAGCGTGCAGTGTTGCAATCTATAGCTTGTATTCATTTTTAAAGTCACAGTTGTACCTCATTGTAGCAGAGAAATGCATGAGTCCTGGATAAAAAGGTCAATATGGTCATCCTAGTCTTTTAATTCACACAAGGACTTACACTTACTTTCCAATGACACTGGGGGTTTCAGTTCCCTAAGGTGCCCATTATCCGTGTAACTCAGGGACGCTGAGACCTGTGGCAAAACTAGCATGTGTAATTCTTCTCATACCACTCTTACTAATGCTCAAAGCTGCTGCTGCTGTTATAGTGGGACAGTAAAACAATGTTGATGGACTGCTGGGCCTGAACTGCTGCAATAGGAGCTTCGGCCCCCTGACATCCCCCGGTGAAACATCCAGATAATACTCTTCTGTTGCATAAGCAGCACACTGAAATTGACAAATCTATGCCTAAGCCTTATGCAAACCAGTGGTTTCTGTGGCCTACCACCTGGAAACCCTAGTCTCTGTTCCTAATAGGGTGACCACACGCCCCCCCGGTTGCCTGGGACAGTTCCACAATGGGACCTTAAATCCCGTGTCCCGGGCAGCTTCAATCTGGGACAATGTATTTTCCTGGAATGAGAATGAAGGAGGTCTTGAGAAGTCTCTTCTGATGGGTCCTCCTTCACACTGAGCCTAGTGTGAGCTGCAGCACCTGGTATGTGTTTGTGTGACTGTGTTTGTCTGTGTAGTGTCTTGCAATAGAGGAGTTTATTCTCTGAATCGGCTCATGTATAGTAATTGAGGGTTTAATTATTTGAAACTACTCATGTCTGATAATGTTTGTATGTATATTATCATATAAATATATTAAATCTGAAATCAACATAGTTCCCAAGGTTTCCTAAAAATTTATATTGACACACCAATTGCCATGTCTCGATTACCTAGCTGTTCAATCATTGGCAGCCCTAGGTTGCTGTTACTTATTTTAACATCCATCAATCTGCGGCCATTTATGGGACATAGGCTATATTGTTAGTGGGCTTAGTCTTAAGGCATTTAGATAGGCTGCTAAAATTAATGCTAAAAGGGCCTAACATGTGCTATTATTACCCAAACCATTTAAAAGCTTCTACTCCCCTTTCTTTGTCTGGCTCCTCACTTTGCTCTTTTCCCCGCTCAGTGCTATTTCCCATCTCCATTCCCATCTCCACTGCACCATTTCCTTTTCTCTCCTTCTTATACTCACCAAAAATGTTTATTTCAAATTAACATTCCATATGATTATGTGAAAACTGTATCATATTTTGAATAACAAAATAAAAAACAAAAAAAACAACAATGTTGATTCATAAGTACTGTAAACGTTTCAATTTAAAAAAAAAAGGGACAAAAAACCCTGGTATATGTATTTGTGCCTTATTACTGCTTATTACTTATATTTGACCCACCTGAATCTTCTACTAATACAACAGCATTTTTGTACTTGAGCTGAGGTCATGGGAACTGTCGTCCGCAAGAACTCGGTTGCCTATTTTTTTATTATTAAAAAAACCAAATAGTATAAAAAATAAGTATTTGTGTGTTTTATTTATCGGAGAGGGGTTGTCGTTCTGCTTTCACAAGGACCGATTCCTGCATGTAAGCAGCGATTGGATCCATCCAAGGTCGTCAAAGTATAGAGTGTAGATTCAATTAAAAAGAGAATTTAGGAGGGTACTTCTGTGTCAGACAAGAGTCTAGTATGTGAGCAAGTGTGTGTTTTCATATCTTATATTTTACTTGCCATAGACTACCAAGGTTCTTGTTGGGTTCCTTATTTTTATTTTTTCTAGTCATAGCTCTTTACTGTAGTAGACTTTAGCTATATGGACCCCTTTATGAAAGCAGGTACCAGGGTAACAAGGAATGCACTAAAATATGTTGCCTGGCATACTGGATCTGAAAGGATTATTGATATATCATCTAAAAACCATGTCACATTTGCATATTTTCTAATACGTGAACAAGGGCCGTTTAATAAAAAGTGGGGGAAGCATGCGTAAAATGGTACTTTCGTAGGATCTCGGTCATTTGTAGGGTTTACTTTATCATTTCAATTGTTAATGGCTGACAACCACAACTCTACAATACTTCATGCAAGACTCTTGTGGCCCTTTAAACAGCATGTTTCTATTGTCAGTATTGTTTCGGTCAAATATGCTTGAGTTTCAAATATATTTTAGCAGTTAATTAGCCTGACAAGCAAATGGGAAGAGCAATAAAAAAACATAATGACTAACAAAAAATAATAGGGTATCAAAGAAGCTTTGGATAATAGGGGAGGAACGTTAATGGTATGGCTTTCTTGGTGACACATAGGGACCTTTATAATTAACCCCTATGTCATAGTTTTATGTAATATCCAGGGCTTGGCTTTTGAAAAATACATTTGTAATTGCAGTTGTAGTTTTGTCTTAATTATTGTGCTCTGAGTACAAGTGAGTATTACTGTCTGGGCTCAGAATGTCAAACTCATATGCAGACGCAAAATGGACGTAAAAACTACCGTAATTAAACTATTTGATTGCGCTGAGATGTTACTTTTATAGCAAGTGAGCTATTATTTTTTTAATAAGAGGAGGTTATTTCATTGGAATGTAAAATACTACATCGCAATCAATAACAATACTATTAATGGAACAGTCAGTTTAATGTAGACACTTTTTTTTAGAGAAAAGATTGACCCCTTCCCTACCTTCACTGTAGCAAAGCATTTTTTGACATTTTGTATACGGTGACCAGATATTTTCAGGGACCTGTCACCCAATAGAGACTTCTGTCCCCGGTAAATAAAATTTAAAGTAGAACTTGGTATTTTTCTTTAAATTCTCAAATTTACCCACCATAAAATTTTATATACATTTTTCTATCAATACAATATATTAGTATTCACATTCTATGGTTAGTAACTGTTGCAATTTGGTTCAGTAATGTGCAGAGTGGGACTCTAAATATTTAAATATCCACATTCTGTCCTGACAATTATAAAAGCATAAAAAATGACCGGTTTTACGTAAAAAGGCTTCAGTATGCACAACCCCAGTATAGTCAATGTGTTCTTGATTGTCATCTCACAGATCTGGTCTGCCATTCTTGTAGGAGAAATCCCCTAGGGTTGACGTTTCCTAATGTATTATGGAATTGTGGATCCGAAATGGATCTCTATGTCTCCCTGCAAACACCAAATGAGTGACTAGATCCCTCAAATATTTAAATTTTAAAATTAGATATACACCAATAATATATATTTGTGCACTGGCAAAAATCCTCTCTTTAGCATCTAAAAATCTGGTCAAATATGTTCAATATGTGTTTAGTGGTTGGAAAGGTTTGTCTCATGTCATCTTGTCATTATGTCATCATAATGTAACAGTTATATTTATATATATGTAACCACAGTGAATTGGGATGGAATTGTTTAAGGAACAAAATAACTAAGTTTATTATTTCTCAAGGAGACCAATCCATGAAAAGGCTTATTTTCTTACCAACAAAAAAGCAGGAAGACATTTTAATATGAGCAATAAATGCTAACTCATTAAGGCTTGCTTTTTATAGCCTTTTTAATAGAGTTCCTGTAGCATTTCTCATACATATTAAAAACCATCATGTTTTTTTTAATCAGCAAAAATGTTACAAATAAGACAAAACTCCCATACAGGCCACTAGGTGCAGTCTCAGACTGCTTATACTGCAGATAAGGTACCTAAATCAAGGATGGATAATATAATATACATATAGTTGAAGTCATGGGCGTAGGAACTCCTAAAAATCTGGGGGGGACAGCATTTCCCCCCCATCAGATCTCCACTTTCTCCCCATCTCTAACACCCATCTCCCCCCTTCTGACACTATCTACCCCCTCTACCCCTTCTTACACTATACAAGCCCTCTCACACACTATCTACCTTCTCCCTACCCCCTTCTCACATTATCTACCCCCCTCTCACACTATCTACCACTCCCTCCACCCCCTTCTCACACTATCCTACCCACTCCCTACCCCCCACCACTAGCTACCCCCTTCTCACTAGCTACCTCCCTTCTCACTAGCTACCACCCCCCCTTTGTAGTTCACTTACCCTGCAGTCCTGTGGTGGGAGCGCAAGGCCTCTGTCTCACTGCTCTGCCGCGATACGTGCGGCTTCACTTCTAAGCGCCTGCATATGACGTCATATGCCGGCGCTCAGGGTGAAGCGGCGGCACCGAGACAGGCACCTCACGCTCCCGCCACTGCAGTTGGGGCAGCGTTGAGGCGGGTGGCGGCAGAGAGCAGAGGAGACAGAATGACGCCGAGCGGTTGCTGAAAACGACCGCTCGGCACCCCTCTCCTCCTGCGGCGTTTCTATTGGGAGGGGGTCCTACGTCCCTGGGGGGATTTCTTAATTATCGGTCCCCCCGCATCTGTCCCCCCTGTCCCTCCTGGTTCCTAGGCCCAGGGTTGCTGTATGGTGTTAGAGTATAATATTTGCATGTTTGAGTATATGCTATTCAAATATCTTTGAGTGTTACTGTAGGATGTTCCGTGTGCGTGTGTGTTTTATTATATAGTATTAAACAATAGTGTGTGCTAGTGTTTGCTGTGGGCATGGGTATGTTGGTTTTTGTGTATGATGTTACTGTGAATGTGTGTCAGCCTATGGTGTAAGAGGTGAGCCTAGGATTGAAAGGGAGAAAGGTGAGGGACATAGTATGTGTATGCATGTATAAGTGTATGAGCTTAGAGCAAACGTGTGTTAATATGTGCATGTGTTTAAGTTACAGGGGGGCACTGAAGAGATACTCCACCCAGGCACCATTAACCATAGGCTCGTGAATACCATGAATGGTATTTACTTGGCACGCGCTGAATTCTTGCTTTGTTCAGCCTTCATAGTATTCCTGTTTTGTGGTTTAAATAATTTACATGCAGACTTGTCATGGGAAAGGACTTAACTGGGCTCAGACAATGAGTTCTGTAAATTCATGTCCACTTTTGTAAAAAAGAATACATTTATAAAACAAATGAAAAATAGTTAACCATGTTTTCAGAATTCAAATTATTCCAAAACGTTGAGGTAATTCTGTAAGGTCATATAAAGATGTGTGTTTGTATATGTATTATTATATATATATATATATATATATATGTTGGTGGTAGAAGATATTTTTTACATGTATATCTGGAGCCCATATGTTTCATTTGTCTGGATTTAACTTCGAAACTCAGGGGCAACTCGCGGTCATGTGAGTTCACCATTCATCACCACTGGAAAAAATGGGGACTCAAATTAAAAAAAACAACATCTTATGGACATTAGAAAGCTGGCTCGAGTTCCTCGTAGTTGACTAATTTTTGAACATTGTTAAACTGGTTCATACTAATACTAAACATATCAAATTTAGTGTATATGCACATTTTCCCAAAATGTACAAAATTGCAATATAAAGTGTTTTCCATGCACCTATATTTCCCATCTCAACATGAATACATATTTGTGAGTGGCTGGGAATTTGAGTTGGTACATATTGTAAGGAACGTCTGTAATAAATAAATGGATATCCCGGTGTATTTTTTAAATATACTGTAGTTGTACAATGATTTTCTATGGGAAACATGCAAACTTGTTTAGTGAGGACAGAGAGAAAGCCAACATCTTAATACCAAGGAAGAACCAATGACGGAGCCCCTGCTGGCTAATCTTAAGGAACCATTACAGCAATCGTGGGATTGGCTGACACAAGAAAAAGTGCTCAAGCAATTTAATACGGTTAAGGTAGACAATCCCACGATTGCTGGACTGGATGGTATACACCCAAGGGTACTGAAGGAACTAAGCCTAATTCTGGCCCAACCATTATTACTAATCTTTAGGGATTCTTTCAGCTCGGGCATAGTTCCATCAGATTGGCGCAAGGCAGATGTTGTGCCCATATTTAAAAAGGGATCAAAATCTCAACCAGGCAATTACCGGCCAGTAAGCTTAACATCGGTAGTGGGGAAATTATTTTAAGGGTTGCTAAAGGTATACATTCAAGAACACATCTTGATCCAGAATCCAATTAGTAGAAGTCAACACGGTAGAGACTCCTCGGTCAAAAACCTTATCCTTATATATGACTACAAATATATTTTGTGATACAAAACAGCCAGATGATCGAATCTGTTCTTATAAATTACAGAGCATTAAGAGTGATATCTAAAGTAGAATTTTCTAGCATCATCTTTTTTTTCACAACCACATTCTTTACAATTACACACTGTAATAATAAACCAAAGCCCATTGATTCCAAAATACTTACAATACAATTTTGAATTTCTATTTGTATGACGCTAATCATACTGTTTTTTTGTTCTCATGCTAAATTGTAGACTGATGTGTAGCTTAAGTGATGAAAAGCTAAGAGTCTGTAGACTATCTCAACATGCATCCACCTGCTCTGCTCAGCACTAATCTTTAGATGCTGAATTTCCAAAGCCTTATATTTTCATGAAGCTTAAAGGCTAAAAATCAGATTTACGATGAAGAGGTCTTCTTAAGGAGCATTTCCTTAAGGAACAGTCTTTTTATTGAAAATTCACACACCAGAATAATAATGTTCACATTCAGAGAATCTGGCAAAGAGAGTGTTGCCAGTGTTTAAAGTGTTCTTCAACATGAGGTTACATTCGTTGTGTATACATGGATTAAGCAAACTATAGAGTAGAGGTGCATAATTTTGCCATAATAGCATGACCATGCAGTCTTATTTTTCTTTCTTTCCTTTGAAAAGCTTAAGATGTACCAAAAATATTTTGTCTCCTTGTGTGTCCCATTGAGTACATTGTACTACAGACTTGTTGCGGGAGGGGTCATGTCATTGGATTGGTGGTAAATAGGACCTATGATAGAATATGTATATATTGTGAACAGGGAAATCTAGGACAAGGTTGGAGAAAGTAGAAGAAAAAGAGGTAGTGAAGGGAGGCTAGAAGAGAAGAACATTACTTACATTTAAATTAGAACATTACAGAGGTAAATACTGTGACATGCATGTGCTCGGTTATATGAATTCCATGAGAATAATCTTTTTTGATTCCCCATGATCTGCATGATAATTTAACCTCTGTCACTGATTGTTGTTGGTTCAGATGTCCCGATTGCAAAGATTAAGAGAAGGTACATCTCACAAAAATGATGTTCGACATTGTTGGCCATAGATCTTGCTTTTCACAAAGTAAAATATCCCATTATGTTCATATAATAAATATCTAAAAAAAAACAATAAAGAACTAGGCATAACAAACAGTCTATGAGCAATTTTGATTAAAGAATTTAGTTATGATGAAGGCTAGGAAGGCAAGAGTTCCCCTTTGTTTAGATATTTAGCGGCTAGAGCCTTATATTTCTTACTGACCTTTTAAGAGAAAAAAAATGTGAATGAACAAGTTAAGCTGAAAGATTAACTCATCAGGCCAATAATATTGGGCAGACTGATAATATTTACAAGCAAGAAGGATAACACAGTTAAGGATTACTATATAATTACATGAAATGAAAATTATACATCTCAGGACAGTAAATGAAGTTTTTATTATCCCATTTAAATAATGTATTTCAAAACACAAATTAGGCAAGAATGAAAAAAAAAAAGAAACTAGCAAAATTGCACACCTGTTGTCTGGCGTTCTTGGTGCATAGGACTTTGCAAAGAAGCCTATCACCATTTAAGCTAGACACATATAATTCAGCCATTCTTTATATTATACATTGATGGGAGGCTATTTTTCAAGTGGATTAAAACGTAACAATAATCTTGGAGTAAAAATCATTAAAAAGTAGAAGATTTGTAACACTGGTGAAAATAAAAACAAAAAATAAATCAGCATCAACCTGATTTCAATAAGAAACCATTCTTTATTTTGTTTCAAACAAAGAAGAAAAAATGACAGGAGCTGGTAACTC
This sequence comes from Spea multiplicata, assembly GCA_009364415.1. Classification (NCBI taxonomy): domain Eukaryota; kingdom Metazoa; phylum Chordata; class Amphibia; order Anura; family Pelobatidae; genus Spea; species Spea multiplicata. Next base: position 81,270 of record VKOC01046618.1, on the reverse strand, counting down.
AAGCTGGCTAGTTTATGAAGTAGAGAGGGCCAAAATCCAGAGCCTGCACAAACCACCTTGTTGGTCACGATTATTGACCTTGAGAGCTTCCTTATGGACTTACTTCCCTGCCAAGACTTCTCTCTGCTGTCAAGCTTAACTTGGCTTGTGTTGCTTACCGACTGGTTTTTCCCATCTCCCAAACAAAAGATATTACATTTTATTTTTAAAAGGTCGATGGTTTTGATTTTAGTAGAAACATGAATCAACAGTCTTGATAGTGATTTGACTGTTTGCATTTGGCTTTTTATGCAATTTCTTTCAGTCAATTCCAGTGCATGTCGGACAGGAAAGTAATTTGGATATCACTGCTAATCTTTGAGATATGAACGGTTTCAGCCTCTGTACAACTCGGTTTTACTATTAGTTTGAGAGCTGACATTCTGTTCTTTGCTTGTGTGCAATTTAAAATATAAATAAAAGATGATTCCCTCACAAAGGAACAGAAATATCACATTAGATGTAATTATAATCATGTCCCAAGAATAGTTCTTCCCAAATGTGCTATGATCACACACCCTGCAGTTTAAGGAATGACCAGAAACATCCCTAAGACGTCGACAAAAGTGAGCAATAAACCAGGGCCGGACTGGAGGTGACTAAGCAGCCAAATCTTCTGGACTAGAAAAAATTCTGTTCATTATTTTATGGCTTTGTTCTTTAAGATGACAGGTCCACCATTCAACTTCGCTACAGTAAAGAAAGCCTAAAAACCTGATCTGGTTGTTTTATTAACTCGACTGGACTGGAAAGCACTACACTACAACTACTAGGTCCTTAAAGGAATGGTTTAGTGTCCCATGCAGCCTCATAGACAAATAATGCATATTAAAGTGCTTTTTCTGTACTTCAATATGCATTACTCAACCTGTTAAAACATATATTCACATTTAGGAGAAGCCCCCTCAGCTGTCCCTGCCAATGATTGGCTGGTTAAAGCATCCAATAAGTTACAGCAAAGCATTCCAGTTAAAATAATTGGAGCACATTGAGCATAACTTTGCTGGAGCTGGTTTGGCAGATGATCCGAGGGACGTCTAAAGAGACCCACCCAGCCGTTGTGTTTGGTCAAACACATCCCTCGCAGGGGTTGTAGTTGGCCAAACACATCTTCTGCAAGCTAGGTAGTATTTAAGTACATTTGATGGCTGGTGTGTCCCTTTAACATGAAGGAAAAGAGAGATATGCTTACTTTAAAACCCGGTTTCAGATACATACCGTATTTGCTTGATTATAAGATGACCCTGATTATAAGATGACCCCCCAAAATTTGAATATTAATTTAGAAAAAAGAAAAAGCCTGAATATAAGACTACCCTATAAGAAAAAGGTATTTCTAGTAAACATAAATTCACATGTAAACTATTGTTTCATATTTAATAAAAATTGAAAAAAAAATGCATTTTTTATTTTTATTTCTTTTTATTTGCCAACCTACCCCCCCCAGTTATGCACATCTGCTCCCCGATATGCCTTCCACCCCCTATATGCCACTCTGCCTCTCTGATATTCCACTCTGCCATCCTGATATGCCACTCACCCCTCTCATATGCCTTATACCCCCTATATGCCACTCTGTCTCCGCTGCTACCTGGGACTTCCGCCTGAAGTGTCAGGTAGCAGCGGAGGTTGTCTGCACACATCGAGCAGACGTTCACTGGCTGCCAGAGGGGAGGATTCAGGTCTCCTGCCACGCTGAGAGGGATGCTCCTCTCTGGCAGCCAGTGGACTGGCAGTCTGCCCAATGCGCGTAGACAACCTCAGCTGCTGCTGGACGGTCCTTCTGCCGGGGCTTCTATGATGGAGCACCGGACGGTCATGTGACGCCATTTCTCTGTCATAGAAGCCCTGGCAGAAATGACAGCAGCAGCAGAGGTTGTCTGCGCACATCACAGAGGAGGATCCAGGTCCCCTGCAGTGCTGCGTGAGATCTGGATCTTAGTCTTGTAGTCAGACCTCTATTTGAGGTCTGATTATAAGATGACCTCTGAAAAAGACCTTACGGTAATTCCAAACTACCATTAGTAACATGATAACATGCGGAGGCTTTGCATGGACATGCAAAGCGTCTAGATAACCTAGAACATTACATGTCTTTTATTTGGGCAGGGTCATTTGAAGAAGGATTTTAATTGGGTGAGGTGCAAATTGAGGTATACAGTTCATGTTTATATGTTAGGTGTTACCACTCATGTGATGCATGGTTATTAAATAAATCGGCTTACTAAGTCAACAACCATATAATATATCATTAAGATATATATAAATATATATATAAAGATCCACATCCAGGACAAGATTTTTTTTTATATTCTTGAGTACCTGCAGCTCACTGGAAAATGGGAAAATGGCTTGTGTTCAGCCAAGGATATACAGAATTCCTTGTCTCTGTGCATCCTTTGATGCCTGGAATTCACCATTTTTGATATTATAAATATAACTCCCAGTCTATCCCCCCCTTTTACATGTTTTATTATACTGTGTATACGCTTCTCCAGTCTTGTGTTCTTTGATGTATTTTCTGGTTTTGCTATGTGCTCAGTGTCATTTTTTACTTAAGCTGAGAACAACTATGAACTGGTAGACACACTACTTGTTCATGTGCCACTTTCTTCCTCAATGTTATGTGATTAAAAAGTATATGTTTCCATTTAAAGAAGGGATTTCTGAGGTCCCTAAAGTGTATTGAGCAATAAAGGGTATAGCCTTATTGAGCTTATCTGACTATTTTCCTTTTTCTTGTACAAAGAACCAGAAATTGTTTTAGTTAGTATTTACACCATGGTGCTGTATGTTTAATATATTTTAAAGTGAATTTAATTATAATTGCCTTTGTGGATATGCTCCTCCAATGCCTCAAAGCCCATCCAAGTAAATTGTTTTAATTCAGCACTTGTGACCTTGACCCAACCATGAGAGCGTCCTTGATGACCAACTTTATACAAGAAGAACTTTTTTTTTCATTTTCTTAAAAACCACTCTTGGACCAAGGGAGTTTTCTAATGGTTTTTTTCATACTTGATAGAAACATTTTATTTATTACGATTTAACTTTCAGTTTCATTATATCACATTATATAATTTTAATGTTTAGGTACAACTACATGTAATAGTTGCAGATTGAACATAAAAAATTCAAATTGATTTTGTAACTCTCTATCTAGTTAATATGTGTACTTTGAGTGTGTGTATATACTATAACTGTCAAGAGTCTTTCTTGTTCGATATTATGTATGAAACCACAATGTAAACCCCTTGATTTAGCCTCTAGGGACAGTCTTTGCTCCTCTACGCCCCACTCATTGGTGCCTGACTGGGGTATAGTTGCAAATACCCTGTGTAGGCTCTCCTATCCCAAAAATCTGGGAGATGGCTTATTTCTGTACACTAGCATACTAAGCATATGTTAAAAAATATTATATATTATAGACACATGCACAGGCAATTGCCACCCAACAGGAGGGGGGGCAAAACTTGTCACTTGGTCCAACAGGAGTTAATGAGGCCAGCAAGACTTCGGCTCTATGTTCTGGGCCACTTCAGTGAGACCAATACAGCGGAATAAACCAGAAACTGAAGGGAGAAGGTTAATTAAATGAATTGATATGAATGAATTGGCCGCTAGCCAAAAATGGGGTGGTTGTTGCAAAAACTGACAGAAATGGGGTAAACAGAAGGTTTAAGAGGGTAATATATCCCCATACCTCTATATATAGGGGAACCGACAGTGAAACGATAAACGATAAACCATGGAGCGCATATATATATGGGGGAAAAAATAAACAACAATAATAGTGCAATAGTGTGAGTGGATCTGATACCCTATTATTTTTTCTTTTTGGTGTTTACGTATTGCACTATTATTGTTGTTTATTTTTTTCCCCATATATATGCGCTCCATGGTTTATCGTTTGTGTTGGTTGGCGCTTTGAGGAAGAGTGTTATTGGAAGCTGCTTGTAATTGGAGAGTATTAATACTTTTTATTTCATTTTATTTTTACTATATTGCATCTACACGTGGAATTTAGGTTGTTTTGTCTTCACATTCATAATATGTTTAAGAGACAGACCAAGGGATGAGCGGGTATCTATATTATTTATTTATTTATTATGAAGCTCATGAAGAACTTGGTTGCTTGATAATATCGTTGTAGGAATGTTCAAATGAGTGTTGTCTTGTTGCTATATATGTTCTATGATATATAATAAAAGAAATAAAACAAAAAAAAACACGTACAAAAAAGCAGACAATATTTTGCATTCCTTTCGGCATTTTATTTTAAGGGTGTGCTTAGAAGTGTGGCTATATAGTAGGGTGTTACCGCCGCTTTTTATGTGGCAAATAGAAAAGAAGCCACATCAACTTTAATTTGTATTATACTGTGGGCAATGTATTTTTTTCCAAATAAATCTGGTAGTAAAAGAAAAAAATTATAGACTTCAACTCATTAAACATAACTTTACTTGATTATTTTATTTTATGGCTGCTAAAGTATTGGCAGGGCATTACAGTCACATTTAATTCTACATTTTTCATATTTCATTTATTTATTTATGAGCTATCTTATTTATTAGAGAGGAAATATTTTACTTTTACAAATATATCTAAAGAACAATGTGGCTGTTAAAACAACAAAAAAGGTAGGCTGGTATGCTCTACCAGTTATATATACTTATACTTAATACATATGATAACTGAGTGATCATCATTATTATTTGTATTATCTTTTACTTATATAGCACCAACAATTTATGCAGCTCTTCTTATGATACATACTATACATTCAAGGGGTATGACATATCTAGAATTGACAGACTAAGACAAACCGATGGATTAGGGTTGGTGAGGGCGGAGCCGCAAAAGGGTGGAGCCACAAAGAGGGTGGGGCCATCCAATGCTGCTCCTCGGTACAGGTAACAGTGCCTGGAGCTCAGGTGAAGCACTGTGGATACACATTTGCATATTCACTATACCATGGTAGGCCAAACTTGCTTAACGTAACACACAACAAACTTCAGATCTTCGAGAGCCACAAGACATGCACATTTTTTTACAGCCATTATATATAAATATTAGGTATAAATAATACATGTATGTAATATTATTTATTTATCTGTAGTTTATTAAGTTTATAACGTGCATATATAAATACATAATATAAACTGATTATATTTATTAGTTTCAATAATCACAAATATCAACTCTTTCACACTTTCACTCATTCTCTTATACTATCTCACACTCTCACTCACTCTTACACTCTCATTCACTCACACCCGTGCTCATGCTCTCTCTCTCTGTCTACCAACTATCTCTGCCAAACAACCCCTATGTCGCTTTCCTGCAGCTCTGCTTCTTTTTTTTGCCTCTTCTTCTTCTGTGTCCTTTCTTTGTCCTCTTCTCCCGATATCCAAAGCGCTTCCTCAAATGGTCAGAGCCTCTGTGCATACCGTGGATAACACACAGCAAAGAAAGAGTTACAGACTTCTTCATCTTCTGATGAGAAGAGAAATCTTGAGAAAAATTATACCCCCCCCCAGGCCTCTCTGTTATGGAGCCATAGTCTTTCTGCCTGATTTTGTAACCTCTCTATTTATCTAGTTAATATGTGTACATTGAGTGTGTGTATATACTCTCAAGAGTCCTTCTTGTTCGATATTATGTATGAAACCACAATTTGGGCACTTGTGAAATCTCTCATGGCTCTGCCCATAGTAAGTGACTTGTCTGAAACCACGTCACACCATGCATTAAGTATTGGGTATCTTTGTGACGGCACATAAACCTATGGTCACCTTATGTCTGCCCACCTTTCTATTTACAACTCCCTGCAGGCATTGTGTATGCTAAGTTCGCTTACCCTTTGCGTACTTTGTAGAAAAATATATAGCTTCCATACATACATGTCACAGTTTATGACATTAGTAATACCATTAATATCAATTATTTTACACCCACCACCAAATGTCATCCCAAAACATTTATTAAAATTGTATTAAATATTTGATGCCTGTGTGAAAATCTCATAATATTTTGGCTCCGGTCCAACTGAAACTAGCCTATTATGCTTTTTTTTGCATTCATCTCAGCAGAAACATGAAAAAAATGTGTAATATTCTCCTCTAAGCACTTTTACTCAAAGTTCTCAGAGGATTTATTTGTAAGCTTTTGCAATACCACCTGTATTTTAATTAATGCTAATTATATCCAGCAAAAGAAAGTCATTATTCTTTATTAAGCTGGTTTATCTGCTAACAGCCGACTTTGATACTTTTCCAGCATTGTTTAGAATTCAAACTGGATGTGGGCCAAAACAAATATATCTATGAACCTTTGGCATGACTCTACTAAAGAAATCAGTGTTTCCCAATAAACCTACGGTATATCTCCAAAACTCCGAAAACTTCATTTTTTTAATTTGGATGGGGATGTCCTGGCAGATTCTGGTCTGTTGGCAGTTATTCCATGAGCTTCGTACAGCTCCACTAGGAAAGTGCCCAGTGACAAGCCAGGCCATCATCTGTCATTTGCATATTTCTTGGAGTCAAATGACTCATACTTATTTTTGTACTTCAAAGGCAGTTATTAGTCTTGATTCAGCTCTGCTTGACCCGCATGTGCAAAACGATGGACCTCTATAATGCAACCATGGATATGCATTATTCAAACAAAATGTCCAGGTAGAAATGAATCATCGTCATAATATGCCAATTATAGTTAATACAATGTTACAATTAAACCTAAAATATGTGGGCATTTTCCTATATTTTTTACAAAAATAATAATAATGCATCCAACTACTAAATATCAATTAATTTCTGGCTAGAGATTTCCAAATGGATAAAAAAATGCACAATGATTGCTGTTGTGTTTGGTGTTTTTATGACTACCTAGATTGCTGTATGTTATATAAGCAGCATAGCAATTGCAATTCACATTTTGATGTTTAGTCCAATAATAACCATCCATGTGGCTGTAGTTTCCATGAGGCTCTGCATACAGTTTGGCTACGAGAAGATGGCGTTCTTGAAACTGCCTACTCCTATATTATCTTTTGTATTTAATCACCATTGATTTCCTTTTTTTTGTAGCAAACTGCAACACAATAGCTCGTAACTGTTTTTATCAATATTGGATACGTGATAAAAGGAATATTCATTTACAATCATAAACAAAGAGCAAAAGCTAACAACAAATTATATAAACACAATCATTTTGAGTAATACCAGTCTTTTAATGTTCTGTATGCTTTAAAAGAAAGAAGAACATTTTGGTAAGTTTTGTGATTATTTTTGATATTCCAGGATAATCATAAAATCATCTCATTAAAATTACATTTATTTCCCCTTACATAAGACAAAGTACAGGTATATTAAGTAAGTAAGGATTTAAGTTTAAGTTTTGTGATGTAGATAAAACTATACCTGAAATCCATATTCCACAACAGTCTTTAATGGACAGTGAAGATCATGGGCTTCTTAGGCAGATCAAAGGATAAGAGGGACAGCCTAGTGAGGTTTCTGGGTAGCACAGCATCTACAATTAACCCCTTAAGGACAACAGGCTGTCCCTGAACCCATTGAAAACAATGCATTTTGACCCTGTACATGTACGGGCTTTGTCATTAAGGGGTTAATACTGTTCCCCTATATTATGGTCAACATTTATGTTTACAAAAAAATTGGATTTTCAACGACCTGTATAGGATGTGTTACGAATTTGTGGTACAAGTCAATTCATGCAAATCAGAAATATATTTATTACTTAATTTCCAAATATTACATAGATTGCTTGCCAATTCCCTGCTTATCAGCAATTCTATGAAGCATATGCTTAGGTTATTTATTAACATAATCATTATGTATACCTGTAAGTAAAAGAATGAGCATTAAATAATAGTTTACCCTAATGACCGTGAGAAAGTTTAGTAAAAGAAATGCCTCCGGGACTTTATGAAATAATGTAGCGCATTGGAAACAAACAATAGGATATTTAATTTATAGACAATATTCTGTTAATGTCTTCACATCTAGATTCAATGAGTAGTGCAAGCAAAGCAATATTTCCCATAGGTGTGATCATTATCATATATTGATGGGTGGCTGCCAGTTTTGCCAAACCCACTATTGCAGCAAACTGGTCTTCTAACACCCATGCAACCAAGCCCATCTCTTAAAGGATAAAAAGGGTGTCTTGTCTTCCTCCCTGTTCACAGGGCCACAGACTCCTTCGACTTTTCTGTTCCTGTGGAAATTTTCCCTATTTCCTTTCATACTCTGTTTTAACATACCATCATGTCTTACAGAAGAGGTGGTGGTGGTGGTGGTGGTGGAGGTAAAGGTGGAGGCAAAGGCTTCAGTACCTGCTCAGTTGGTGGATTTGGTGCAGGAAGAATGAGTGGCTTCTCTAGATCTGGAGGCAGCTTCGGATCACGAAGTCTAACCCACCTTGGTGGAAGTAAAAGAATTTCCATTAGCGCATCAAGCGTCCGTGCTGGGGGAGGCTATAGTGGGGGTGGAGGAGGAGGAGGGGGAGGATTTGGTGGTGGTATAAGGAGGGGATATGGTGGTGGTATGGAGAGGAGGATTTGTGGTGGTATAGGAGGAGGAGGATTTGGTGGTGGTATAGGAGGAGGAGGATTTGGTGGTGGTGGCGGAGGGGGATTTGGTGGTGGTAGGAGGAGGAGGATTTGGTGGAGGTATAGGAGGGGGACTTGGTGGTGGGGGAGGTGGATTTGGTGGGCAAGGAGGTGACCTTGGCTTCCCTGTTTGCCCACCTGGTGGAATCCAAGAGGTCACAATCAACCAAAGCCTTTTGCAGCCATTGAATGTTGACATAGACCCAAATATCTCAAAACAAAAAATTGAAGAAAGAGAACAGATCAAAACGCTTAACAACAAATTTGCTTCCTTCATTGACAAGGTAAGAGTGTAATGTATGAATGATAATGTATTTGGCTACTTTAGATATGATGAAACATTTTACATTTAGATAATGTATATTTTGTATAGAAATGACAATCTCTTAGTTAATCTTATAGGATTGTTATTGTACAATATAAGCATGGTAATGTTCACTGGGTCTGTAACACTTCTGGCGTTTACAAGTGTTATTTTTGTAAGCGTTTGAGCCATTTGTTAATTTGTTCTTTTAGGTTAGATTCCTAGAGCAGCAGAACCAAGTCCTAGAAACAAAATGGCGCCTTTTGCAAGAACAGGGTCAAAAGGGTGGCACAAAGAGACCAGGCCTGGACTATCTTTTTGAAGCCTACATAAGTAATCTGAGGAGACAACTGGATACTTTAACAAGTGAGAGGGGCCGTCTGGATGGTGAACTGACCAATATGCAAGAGCTTGTTGAAGAATTCAAGAAAAAGTATGTCTTTGGTTTTCATGCAGAAAAATGCATGAATGTGGAAACATAGAAAATGCGTAGGGTCATAAAGATAGTACTCCATCAGTTTGTGACCGGAATGTAACTGTCTAACTGTACTTTCTGCATAGATATGAAGATGAAATTAACAAGCGGACTGAAGCAGAAAATGAATTTGTGGTTCTTAAGAAGGTGAGACGATTTTCTTTAATTGATTAATGCTAAAAGAAATGTTGCAGTGCAATCGTTGTTAGCATACTTATTGTTCCCATCAAGTGGTACAGTAACCTTGCTGATGAATGAATATTCCATTGGTGCTATAGGATGTGGATGGAGCCTACATGAAAAAGGTGGATCTGGATGCTAAGGTGGATTCTTTGATACAGGAAATCAACTTCCTAAGACTTCTCTATGAACAGGTCAGAATTATTCCTCCCTATTGCAAACACTATGGTGAAAGAGAATATTTGTGAAATTGGAAGCGTGAATAGTTTTTAAAAGAACAAGGATCAACACTCACTTGAGCAGGTGCTGATAAATGTACCTTAACTTTTTGGAAAAAATATCTATTCATTTTGTGATATTGTGGACTGTTTGCAGGAACTCTCACAGACGCAACAACAAGTTTCCGACACTTCAGTGATTCTGTCTATGGACAATAACCGTGATTTCAACATTAAGGATATCATTGATGAAATTAAAAATCAGTATGAGCAAATAGCAGCCAGAAGTAAGGCAGAAGCAGAGGCAGTGTATGATGACAAGGTAAGACTAGTTATTACCCCTGTTATCGTGACAAAAGTCCAAACAGGCCACACCTTTGAGCTTAATTATAGTTTTATGTATACATTGCTAATCATGTTGAAACAAAATCCCTTATGCAATATTCAATAAAAGTTATAGATAGGGTCATTACGAGGACCTTACTTTTTACATGAGGTTCATTTTTTGTGATAAGACCAAATTATGTTTCCCTTTCTTGAAATTAAATTTTTTTAAGGAGTCATAACAGGGTCGTTAAGTCTACCTTCTTTAATGTAAATGCTAAACTGTTTATTAATTCTGAATGCAGCCACATGGGACCACATCCTGTGCAGAACTATATTTATTGTTCACTTTCATTTTTATTTACTAGTACAAACAACTGCAGACAGTGGCTGGGCAGCATGGTGAAAATCTAAAGAGCACCAAAAGTGTGATTGCTGATTTGAATCGCAGGATCCAGAGGCTCAAGGCTGAAATTGAGAATGTCAAGAAACAGGTAAGCAAATATGCAAGCACAGTCCACAGATTCTTCCGTGTCAAGTTAATTTGAAAAAACAAACAAACAAAACAATGACTGTTAAATGTAATATGATATAAAAGAAGAGTCTAGAGCAATGTTGATTATAAATGAATTTATAATTAAGTAATCATATTGTTCTCAATGCAAGATTGCAAGTCTTCAAGCAGCCATTGCTGAGGCAGAAGAACGCGGAGAGCTTGCGTTGAAAGATGCCCGGGAGAAATTGACTGAGCTAGAAGAAGCTCTAAAGAAGGCCAAGGAAGACCTTGCCCGCCAGTTAAAGGAATACCAGGACCTACTGAATCTTAAATTGGCTTTGGATATTGAAATTGCCACCTACAGAACTCTACTGGAAGGAGAAGAAGACAGGTTAGTGCTGCAAAAATACAATCCTTTTTAAATGGTATTACATTTGATAAAAATGGTGATTAAAAAAAGAGACAGACCACCTTATCCCCTATGCATTAGCAATGTTCCAAGATACACCAACTTATATATTTTTTAATTATATGAAACTACTGTACCACCATAGATCTGTGTGCTAAGTGAGTTAATTCAGCGAAGGAAACAAAAACAGTCCTCTCACTGCATTAACTATGCTATTTTAGTAGCCCTAACTTGGTTTAGGTCTTGAATATCTAAAACCCGCTGCAGAATGAGGTCTGGACAAGATGCAATGTGGTTAGTCATATGTGGCATTATCATTTCCCTTTTAGTTTTACTAATTCCTCTTTCTTTTGTCTTGCTTGCATTGACGCTATTCACATTATGTGATTTAGCATAATAGTTATGTATAATGTTTATTACTCTGCTTTATTACAGAATATCTGGACAAATTGTCAACACTGTCAACATCTGTAAGTTCACAAATATACAATTACTGCAAACTGTTACTGTAGATTATGTGGCAAACTCTAACAATCTTTGTTTTTCATTTTAGCTGTGGTCAGTGGTGGTTCTTCAAGTGTAGGATATGCCTCTGGTGGTGGTGGAGGAGGAGGCGGAGGAGGAGGAGGCTATGGCTCTGGAGGAGGCTATGGATCTGTTGGTGGAGGTGGAGGATACAGCTCCGGAGGAGGAGGCTATTCAACCGGAGGAGGATATAGTTCCGGAGGAGGTGGAGGAGGAGGATATGGCTCTGGAGGAGGTGGAGGAGGATATAGCTCTGGAGGAGGAGGATATAGGGAGCGAAGGATAAGCTCTGGAGGAGGAGGATATAGCTCTGGAGGAGGAGGATATAGCTCTGGCGGAGGTGGAGGAGGATATAGTTCTGGAGGAGGTGGAGGAGGATATAGCTCTGGAGGTTCACAGGCTGGCTATGGAGGTCGAAGCTCAGTGGCAGTTGCACAAACAGTATCCAAAACAAAAAAATCCTACTAAAACCAGCATTAGCCTTCACAGGCAAACTTCACTATGCCCCTGCCATTCAGCCCATTACTGAAGCTTGTCTAGTACATTTAATATCATACTGGTTCATTCTCTATACTTAGATCACTGGGATACCCTTGATTAGAATTATGTACTGCCATGCTTCACAGTAAGACCTTGTCACTGAATTTCCCTAGCTACATCTGGGAAACATGATACATATTCAGCAATAACACAGTGAAATATAAAAAGCAAAGTCAAATTATAGATCAACTGTATTGTAACATCTATTTTAAACTCCTCATTGTACCTATGAATGCAACTAGATATCCATGCACTATGTATGAATGAAACTAGCTACAAATGTAGGGAATATGGACTACGTGGTCATACATCAGGGACGTGAAGTTATGTCTTGTAGACAAAAAACAACAAATGCTAGCTGGAGTTTCCCTAATTATGACTGCTTAGTGTGTGTGTCTCTCTGTGTCTGTGTAGCACTCAAGACTTCTAAGATGGGTTAATGTCATCATTCCTATTATTTTTGCTTGTCTTTTTTTCTGAATGTATTGGAGGGGATGGATCCTGGGTGTTGTATATAAAATTCTCTTAATGCATTGCTGGGTCTTCCAACTCCAGGCTAAAACTTCTTGCCTTTTCTGTGAATCTTCAATAAACAGCATGTGGATCTCAAGTGGTGTTCAGAAATTAATTTTAGAATAACATTTTGATATTTGTGTTTAATGTCACATTAGTACAAATTTGACAATTTTCTCAAAATTGGTATTAAAACCATGCTATCTTTATTTTTTTGTTTTACATACCCTTTAAAGGTAAAACAGTAAAACTCATATTAGAAAAAGAAAAACATACAAACAAAAGTATTTTAGATTTGGGGGTTAATAAATTCATTCTGTGGGACGATGAAGTGTAATATGGACCCATGAAAGACAAATGTCTGCTGGGATTATAGGACTTGCTATATCGGACTATATACCCAAAAGTACACCCCTCCTAATTATTAAATTCACATGTTTAAACCACATGGATTGCTAACAGGTATAAAAAAAAATCAAGCACACAGGCAGCTATCTCCATAGACAAACACTGTCATTAGAATGGGTCATACTGAAGATCTTAGTGACTTGAAATGTGACACTGTCATAGGATGCCACCTTTGACACAAGTCAGTTCATGACATTTCTGCCCTGCTACATTTGCCCATGTCCACTGTTACTGCTGTTATTGTGAAGTGGAAGCTTCCAGGAGTAACAACAGCTCAGCCATTAGGTGATAGACCATGCACACTCACAGAGTGGGGCTGCTGAGTGGTGAAATGTGTGGCACAACACAATGGAAACATGCTTTGTGGAGTGACCGAATATCAGTTTGGTGGATGCCAGGAGAACGCTACCTGGCAGAATGCATAGTGCCTATGGTAATGTTTGATGGAGAAGGGATAATGGTCTGGTGCTGGTTTTCAGGTTTTTGACCCCTTAGTTTCAGTTAAGGGTAATCTATCTATCCTTATGATAAAACAATATTTACACAATATAACTAATTTCAGATTTTGAAATGTGTACTAATCCCATCTGTATCCACATATGTGACTGATGAATATAGAAGCTGTTGGCCTCCTCTGTCATATATAAATTTAATAATTTTCTTCAATCAGTATGTTTTCTTTAAAATTAAATTACCAACAAAACACAGAATTGATCTATAAACCAGTGTAAAAAATGGCCTTGTACATTTGTATAAGTTAAACCTGCCGTTATACACAAAGCTGCAATTTTTAAACAAACAGTAAGCGTACACCCACGGATGCGCCCAGGGAATGGGTGCTGAAGACCCACAGCATCTTCACAAAACACCTTTAACTCGAACAAATAAAATAAATATTGAGCATTGTTGTGGTTTCAAATCATTGGGGTTAATATACTGTACGTTACCATGAGTGGATTAAGATCATCATTGGCCTAGTGCTGAGGATTTTCGTGGACCTTTTTTTAGAAATAAGTACAACAGAATAAAAAGAATCTTAACTCCTCTGCATCCACGTGTACTGGATAAAGATGACATCAGTTTCAGGCAGTAGTACATCACTACACTAAAATAAAAGTCAGCATACATGGGACCGTGAAGCAACTATTTAGTGTAATTAATCATTTTTAATAAGGTATGCAGACTGTGGCCCATGGAACAGCATAGCTAAGTGAAAGGGGCCTTGACTGGGTGATGAGGTGGGCTTAGGATAATGGGCATACCTGGGAACTTCTCGGCTCCGGCTACTCGTAGCCTTCCCTTACAGGACTCGGCCAGGACTGCACACTGACGTCTGGGAAAAAGGAAAAAATGGGCGGGGAGCAGGACATGTCAAGACCCCGCTCCCATGACCTGGAGGATTTGGGTATTGACCTGGAGAACAAGAGGAGCAGCGCTCACCCGGCAATCTCCGCATCAAACCCGGAGAGTTCCCAGGTATGATAATGGGGTTAAGGGACATTGGGTAGGGGACTTTGGGAGGTGCTGTATAAATAGCAAGGCAGTTGTTCTTACCTGAATCTTCCCTCCCTGTCAGGGGGATGATTGGAAAACAATGGGGAATGCATGAACTGTATTACTTTTGGTGGCAATTCGGGAAATGACTTTGTTGTGTTAATAATTTGTGGTGGTTTTTGTCACGACCACGAACACCAAGGCACTCACCAGACACCAAGGGAGACTCTTAGTGACAGGGAGTGGAGACTGGGATGATTCCAACAGTGAGGAGGCCAGATGCAGGTGGATAAATTAAGGGCCGAGTTGGAGTGCAAGGTGCAGGAGCCCCGACAGCAGGAACCAGAAGGCAAATGAAGCAGAGCCGGGGTTAACTCAAGCAACGTACTCAGGATAGCCGGGTCGGTAACAGAGCGGGTAATCAGATGAGCCAAGTCGGAAACAGAGCGGGTAGTCAGACAAGCCAAAAAACTGGAAACCATGATAAGCAGGAGAAGGTACAGAATCGCTAGGCAAAGAATCGTCAGGCAGGCAGAGGTCAAAAACTATAGTAACGAGAAGACGTAATAACTCTGGATACATAGACCACAACAGGGTACAGATTAAAGCATTTCCCGGGTTTTTAAATCTGGTGCCCTTACAAGCTCTGCCCCCTGGACTGCATCATCGCAGTTCTGGGCAGTCTCCCAGAACTCCGCCTCCGGACCCGTCCAGCCACGCCCCCATCAATACAGACAGGAGGAACGCCGCTGGACCGGGAGCGCGTAAGTACAGAATACTGGGGATAAATGCTCCGTCGGGCATCATGATGCCGGACGGCAGCAATGTCTCCCGACACCGCCTTGAAACCACAATGCCGGCGATCAGGGACCCGGCCGCCCGCATCGAGGGAGACACCCGTTACCCCCGGTAACGGGCGCTCGCGAGCGGTCCTCTGCCCGCGAGCATCCGACACCGAGGGTGACACCGCGACAAAATTGGATTTTCAACGACCTGTATAGGATGTGTTACGAATTTGTGGTACAAGTCAATTCATGCAAATCAGAAATATATTTATTACTTAATTTCCAAATATTACATAGATTGCTTGCCAATTCCCTGCTTATCAGCAATTCTATGAAGCATATGCTTAGGTTATTTATTAACATAATCATTATGTATACCTGTAAGTAAAAGAATGAGCATTAAATAATAGTTTACCCTAATGACCGTGAGAAAGTTTAGTAAAAGAAATGCCTCCGGGACTTTATGAAATAATGTAGCGCATTGGAAACAAACAATAGGATATTTAATTTATAGACAATATTCTGTTAATGTCTTCACATCTAGATTCAATGAGTAGTGCAAGCAAAGCAATATTTCCCATAGGTGTGATCATTATCATATATTGATGGGTGGCTGCCAGTTTTGCCAAACCCACTATTGCAGCAAACTGGTCTTCTAACACCCATGCAACCAAGCCCATCTCTTAAAGGATAAAAAGGGTGTCTTGTCTTCCTCCCTGTTCACAGGGCCACAGACTCCTTCGACTTTTCTGTTCCTGTGGAAATTTTCCCTATTTCCTTTCATACTCTGTTTTAACATACCATCATGTCTTACAGAAGAGGTGGTGGTGGTGGTGGTGGTGGAGGTAAAGGTGGAGGCAAAGGCTTCAGTACCTGCTCAGTTGGTGGATTTGGTGCAGGAAGAATGAGTGGCTTCTCTAGATCTGGAGGCAGCTTCGGATCACGAAGTCTAACCCACCTTGGTGGAAGTAAAAGAATTTCCATTAGCGCATCAAGCGTCCGTGTTGGGGGAGGCTATAGTGGGGGTGGAGGAGGAGGAGGGGGAGGATTTGGTGGTGGTAGTATAGGAGGAGGATTTTTGTGGTGTATAGAGGAGGAGCGATTTGGTGGTGGTAAGGAGAGGAGGATTTGGTGGTGGTGGCGGAGGGGGTTTGGTGGTGGTATGGGGGGGGAATTTGGTGGTGGTGGCGGAGGGGGAATGGTGGTGGGGGAGGTGGATTTGGTGGGCAAGGAGGTGACCTTGGCTTCCCTGTTTGCCCACCTGGTGGAATCCAAGAGGTCACAATCAACCAAAGCCTTTTGCAGCCATTGAATGTTGACATAGACCCAAATATCTCAAAACAAAAAATTGAAGAAAGAGAACAGATCAAAACGCTTAACAACAAATTTGCTTCCTTCATTGACAAGGTAAGAGTGTAATGTATGAATGATAATGTATTTGGCTACTTTAGATATGATGAAACATTTTACATTTAGATAATGTATATTTTGTATAGAAATGACAATCTCTTAGTTAATCTAATCTTTTAACTATAGGATTGTTATTGTACAATATAAGTATGGTAATGTTCACTGGGTCTGTAACACTTCTGGCGTTTACAAGTGTTATTTTTGTAAGCGTTTGAGCCATTTGTTAATTTGTTCTTTTAGGTTAGATTCCTAGAGCAGCAGAACCAAGTCCTAGAAACAAAATGGCGCCTTTTGCAAGAACAGGGTCAAAAGGGTGGCACAAAGAGACCAGGCCTGGAGTATCTTTTTGAAGCCTACATAAGTAATCTGAGGAGACGACTGGATATTTTAACAAGTGAGAGGGGCCGTCTGGATGGTGAACTGACCAATATGCAAGAGCTTGTTGAAGAATTCAAGAAAAAGTATGTCTTTGGTTTTCTCTGACCTTATGAAAAAAACATGAATGTGGAAACATAGAAAATGCGTAGGGTCATAAAGATAGTACTCCATCAGTTTGTGACCGGAATGTAACTGTCTAACTGTACTTTCTGCATAGATATGAAGATGAAATTAACAAGCGGACTGAAGCAGAAAATGAATTTGTGGTTCTTAAGAAGGTGAGATGATTTTCTTTAATTGATTAATGCTAAAAGAAATGTTGCCGTACAATCGTTGTTAGCATACTTATTGTTCTCATCAAGTGGTACAGTAACCTTGCTGATGAATGAATATTCCATTGGTGCTATAGGATGTGGATGGAGCCTACATGAAAAAGGTGGATCTGGATGCTAAGGTGGATTCTTTGATACAGGAAATCAACTTCCTAAGACTTCTCTATGAACAGGTCAGAATTATTCCTCCCTATTGCAAACACTATGGTGAAAGAGAATATTTGTGAAATTGGAAGCGTGAATAGTTTTTAAAAGAACAAGGATCAACACTCACTTGAGCAGGTGCTGATAAATGTACCTTAACTTTTTGGAAAAAATATCTATTCATTTTGTGATATTGTGGACTGTTTGCAGGAACTCTCACAGACGCAACAACAAGTTTCCGACACTTCAGTGATTCTGTCTATGGACAATAACCGTGATTTCAACATTAAGGATATCATTGATGAAATTAAAAATCAGTATGAGCAAATAGCAGCCAGAAGTAAGGCAGAAGCAGAGGCAGTGTATGATGACAAGGTAAGACTAGTTATTACCCCTGTTATACCATGCCACACCTTTGAGCTTAATTATAGTTTTATGTATACATTGCTAATCATGTTGAAACAAAATCCCTTATGCAATATTCAATAAAAGTTATAGATAGGGTCATTACGAGGACCTTACTTTTTACATGAGGTTCATTTTTTGTGATAAGACCAAATTATGTTTCCCTTTCTTGAAATTAAATTTTTTAAGGAGTCATAACAGGGTCGTTAAGTCTACCTTCTTTAATGTCAATGCTAAACTGTTTATTAATTCTGAATGCAGCCACATGGGACCACATCCTGTGCAGAACTATATTTATTGTTCACTTTCATTTTTCTTTACTAGTACAAACAACTGCAGACGGTGGCTGGGCAGCATGGTGAAAATCTAAAGAGCACCAAAAGTGTGATTGCTGATTTGAATCGCAGGATCCAGAGGCTCAAGGCTGAAATTGAGAATGTCAAGAAACAGGTAAGCAAATATGCAAGCACAGTCCACAGATTCTTCCGTGTCAAGTTAATTTGAAAAAACAAACAAACAAAACAATGACTGTTAAATGTAATATGATATAAAAGAAGAGTCTAGAGCAATGTTGATTATAAATGAATTTATAATTAAGTAATCATATTGTTCTCAATGCAAGATTTCAAGTATTCAAGCAGCCATTGCTGAGGCAGAAGAACGTGGAGAGCTTGCGTTGAAAGATGCCCGGGAGAAATTGACTGAGCTAGAAGAAGCTCTAAAGAAGGCCAAGGAAGACCTGGCCCGCCAGTTAAAGGAATACCAGGACCTACTGAATCTTAAATTGGCTTTGGATATTGAAATTGCCACCTACAGAACTCTACTGGAAGGAGAAGAAGACAGGTTAGTGCTGCAAAAATACAATCCTTTTAAAATGGTATTACATTTGATAAAAATGGTGATTAAAAAAAGAGACAGACCACCTAATCCCCTATGCATTAGCAATGTTCCAAGATACACCAACTTATATATTTTTTAATTATATGAAACTACTGTACCACCATAGATCTGTGTGCTAAGTGAGTTAATTCAGCGAAGGAAACAAAAACAGTCCTCTCACTGCATTAACTATGCTATTTTAGTAGCCCTAACTTGGTTTAGGTCTTGAATATCTAAAACCCGCTGCAGAATGAGGTCTGGACAAGATGCAATGTGGTTAGTCATATGTGGCATTATCATTTCCCTTTTAGTTTTACTAATTCCTCTTTCTTTTGTCTTGCTTGCATTGACGCTATTCACATTATGTGATTTAGCATAATAGTTATGTATAATGTTTATTACTCTGCTTTATTACAGAATATCTGGACAAATTGTCAACACTGTCAACATCTGTAAGTTCACAAATATACAATTACCGCAAACTGTTACTGTAGATTATGTGGCAAACTCTAACAATCTTTGTTTTTCATTTTAGCTGTGGTCAGTGGTGGTTCTTCAAGTGTAGGATATGCCTCTGGTGGTGGTGGAGGAGGAGGCGGAGGAGGAGGAGGCTATGGCTCTGGAGGAGGCTATGGATCTGTTGGTGGAGGTGGAGGATACAGCTCCGGAGGAGGAGGCTATTCAACCGGAGGAGGATATAGTTCCGGAGGAGGTGGAGGAGGAGGATATGGCTCTGGAGGAGGTGGAGGAGGATATAGCTCTGGAGGAGGAGGATATAGGAGGAGGAGGATATAGCTCTGGAGGAGGAGGATATAGCTCTGGCGGAGGTGGAGGAGGATATAGTTCTGGAGGAGGTGGAGGAGGATATAGCTCTGGAGGTTCACAGGCTGGCTATGGAGGTCGAAGCTCAGTGGCAGTTGCACAAACAGTATCCAAAACAAAAAAATCCTACTAAAACCAGCATTAGCCTTCACAGGCAAACTTCACTATGCCCCTGCCATTCAGCCCATTACTGAAGCTTGTCTAGTACATTTAATATCATAGTGGTTCATTCTCTATCCTTAGATCACTGGGATACCCTTGATTAGAATTATGTACTGCCATGCTTCACAGTAAGACCTTGTCACTGAATTTCCCTAGCTACATCTGGGAAACATGATACATATTCCGCAATAACACAGTGAAATATAAAAAGCAAAGTCAAATTATAGATCAACTGTATTGTAACATCTATTTTAAACTCCTCATTGTACCTATGAATGCAACTAGATATCCATGCACTATGTATGAATGAAACTAGCTACAAATGTGGGGAATATGGACTACGTGGTCATACATCAGGGACGTGAAGTTATGTCTTGTAGACAAAAAACAACAAATGCTAGCTGGAGTTTCCCTAATTATGATTGCTTAGTGTGTGTGTCTCTCTGTGTCTGTGTAGCACTCAAGACTTCTAAGATGGGTTAATGTCATCATTCCTATTATTTTTGCTTGTCTTTTTTTTCTGAATGTATTGGAGGGGATGGATCCTGGGTGTTATGTATATAAAATTCTCTTAATGCATTGCTGGGTCTTCCAACTCCAGGCTAAAACTTCTTGACTTTTCTGTGAATCTTCAATAAACAGCATGTGGATCTCAAGTGGTGTTCAGAAATTAATTTTAGAATAACATTTTGATATTTGTGTTTAATGTCGCATTAGTACAAATTTGACAATTTTATTTTCTCAAAATTGGTATTAAAACCATGCTATTTTTATATTAGAAAAAGAAAAACATACAAACAAAAGTATTTTAGATTTGGGGTTAATAAATTCATTCTGTGGGACAATAAAGTGTAATATGGACCCATGAAAGACAAATGTCTGCTTGGATTATAGGACTTGCTATATCGGACTATATACCTAAAAGTACCCCCCTCCTAATTATTAAATTCACATGTTTAAACCACATGGATTGCTAACAGGTATAAAAAAAATCAAGCACACAGGCAGCTATCTCCATAGACAAACACTGTCATTAGAAGGGGTCATACTGAAGATCTTAGTGACTTGAAATGTGACACTGTCATAGGATGCCACCTTTGACACAAGTCAGTTCATGACATTTCTGCCCTGCTACATTTGCCCATGTCCACTGTTACTGCTGTTATTGTGAAGTGGAAGCTTCCAGGAGTAACAACAGCTCAGCCATTAGGTGATAGACCATGCACAGAGTGGGGCTGCTGAGTGGTGAAATGCGTGGCACAACACAATGGAAACATGCTTTGTGGAATGACCAAATAGTTTGGTGGATGCCAGGAGAACGCTACCTAGCAGAATGCGTAGTGCCTACGGTAATGTTTGATGGAGAAGGGATAATGGTCTGGTGCTGGTTTTCAGGTTTTTGTGCTTAGTTTCAGTTAAGGGTAATCTATCTATCCTTATGATAAAACAATATTTACACAATATAACTAATTTCAGATTTTGAAATGTGTACTAACCATTGTTGTGGTTTCAAATCATTTGGGTTATATATACTGTGCGTCACCATGGGTGGATTAAGATCATCATTGGCCTAGTGCTGAGGATTTTCGTGGGCCTTTTTATAGAAATAAATACCATAGAATAAAAAGAATCTTAACTCCTCGGCATCCACGTGTACTGGATAAAGATGACCTCAGTTCCAGGCAGTAGTACATCACTACACTAAAATAAAAGTCAGCATACACGGGACCCTGAAGCAACTATTTAGTGTGATTAATCTTTTTTAATAAGGTATGCAGACTGTGGCCCATGGAGCAGCATAGCTAAGTGGAAGGGGCCTTGACTGGGTGAGGAGGTGGGCTTAGTATAATGGGCATACCGGGGAACTTCTCGGCTCCGGCTACTCGTAGCCTTCCCTTGCAGGACTCGGCCAAGACTGCACACTGACGTCTGGGAAAAAGGAAAAAATGGGCGGGGAGCAGGGCATGTCAAGACCCCGCTCCCGCGACCTGGAGGATTCGGGTATTGACCTGGAGAACCGGACGAGCAGCGCTCACCCGGCAATCTCCGCATCAAACCCGGAGAGTTCCCAGGTATAATAATGGGGTTAAGGGACATTAGGTAGGGGACTTTGGGAGGTCCTGTATAAATAGTAAAGCAGTTTTTCTAACCTGAATCTTCCCTCCTTGTCATGAAATAGAGTAAATAACACAATGTATTTACTTTGCCACTCTGATTTCTGAGCTTTGTCCTCTGAAGTGACTACAACTTCAGGAGGGTGTTTTAAAAATTATATAGTTCAATTTATTCCTACAGTAAGTAAAGTGCCAGAAAGCTGATGACCAAACACACACACCAGGACAGGCTCTGCCACACCGACACCCAAACACATACCCCAGGACAGGCTATTTTATTTAGTATTGGTTTATGTGATGGCATCAGCTGCCCCTCTTGTGTACTGATGCCACCAACCCTCATGTGTATTCGTGCCCTCTAGCTAGACTTTGAGCTGAGTTGAATTGAGTTTTTAAAAATAATGACCTTGCTAAATGACCTTTAATATTATGTTTATATCATACTTCTGGGAACAAAAGCAGCCTCAGAATGCATTTATATATCTGTATGCTGGTTTTGTTCCCAGAAGTACATTATACATACATTATTTTGTAATAAAGGTAACGTTATCAGCAGAACGTTACAGCATGACCATTTGGTTAAATGCGAGGCAGCTCACAGCTGGAAGGGAAACTGCAGTTGAGGTAAGAGGGTGTACGTATGGATGGATGTGTAGGTGGTTGTGAGCATGGATGTGTATGTGTGTGTGGGCATGGATGTGTGAGTATGAATGTGTACAGTATATGTAAGAGTGCATGAGCATGTATGTGTAATTGTTGTTGAGAGCACGAATGTGTATATGTAAGTATGTGAGAGGGCGTAGATGTTAACATGAGCATGTAGGATGTAAGTCTGTACGTGCATGTGTGTGAGTGAATGTGTAAGTGTGCGTAATGTGAGAGTGTGAGTAAAAATGTGTGCCAGTGTGTATGTGAGTTACTAAGGAGGCACAGGGCATGCCAAAATATAGGATCTGGGAGGCCAGTTTCATTAGGAAGACACTGGAAATAGTGGACAATGAGTCCACAGAGAAGGTAGGGAGACATTGAGAGGATCTGGTGGGCATGGTTGTGGTGGTAGGGGGCAACATTTCATCCTTAGACCCAGATAGGACACTCTTATGGGCCAGCCCTATATATATATATATATATATCTATAGTATATAATAATTAATATATTATAGGTAATTTATATATATATATATATAATAAGGCTAAATGAAGACCTTAATTAATATATATAAATATAATATATATATATATAAGGTCATTTAGCATTATTTTGTAATAAAGGTCACGTTACAAGCAGAATTATTACATTGTTTTAATAATTCTGTTTTTAAACCACTTACAATTCAAATAGGGCCCTGACTGTCATGGTGATCTGGGTCCATTAACAGCCTGGTTTAAAGAGCACGGATGACTGATGCCACCATACTCCTGGACGCCTCAAGCCCATGTGAGAACTAACTTCCAATCATGGCACACAATCCCCGGAGGCGGGGAATCTCTATGTTCAGGCAAGCCATGAGGGAATGATGCCGGCAAAGGCAGGCAGTCCACTGATACTAATGACTGGTATGGCGCCCCACATCTGCGGCTTCAAAGACTCAGGGGTAAAGCATACTTTAGCCCCAGAGTCTCCATTTGGGTCTATGGTGTTTAAATTATGGGCTTTAGTCCCAATAGCCCCCAGTGATGCCACTGCCAAGTACCTTTAGACACAAAATACCGCAGATGCTTCATTTGTGGGACATAAGCAAAATAGGAGAAGAATGTCAAGCCATGAGTGTTGGAGTAGTTATTAAAACAGCTCCTGGTTAACATGAATCTAAAGTGTTCTTGTCTGAGCCCTATTCTAGCAACAATTATACAACTGGATAGGTTTTACTCAAGAATTCACCCTCATTCTCTCCCTAATGCTTTTTCACTCTCTATCACGCTCACTCTAAATGTCTCCCCACCACTTCTGTGTCCTTGTCTCCTTGCCGCACAGCTTCTTCTCTTGCATTTTCTTGTTCTTTTGTCTTCTTCCTTTGTCCACTGCTCCAAAAAGTATTATTGTTAGTCCACTTCTCTGTGGGCAACTAGGCATGGCCTTCTGATGAACTTCAGCAAAAGGTTGGAGTTTCTGTATACACCCTCTCCGCGATTGCCAGAACTCGGGAGATGCTGTCCCTGTTGCTCTGCCATTTTGCAGAAGTGAATAGAAAGGCCAAAATAATGCAGATTTGATTCTCTGATAAAGAGAGATGCAGAAACAATTATCTTTCTCATCGAAGCTGTCCTCATGATTCTAGTTTCCCAGTGAACTTCTGTAAAAGGAGCGCCCCCCCCCGTTCCTTGAATGGGGGGGGGGGCGAGTGTGCCCAGAAGCTCTGCCATTTTGTTTCTTCTGTGCACTCCATTCCACCCTCCCCTCCACTTTACATGGATTAAGAGGCACCAGCACCTTGGGCTTCAATTAAATTTTGTTCTAGAAAATTTCATGATGCAAGTTAATTGTAGGGTGTGCAATATGGATTAGTATATAATGCATTAAATCACTTTCAAGCCTAAAATAAACACAAATGATTGTATACAAGATTCAAATGTAGCTTGCATTTAAGCTGTTGTATTTTATTATTCCAAAATGACTTCACTATAACTGTTGAAGACAGTCCATAATAGCTTATTCACTCTGCTATACAGACTGGATCAACTCTAGTTAACAGGCGTTCCTATGACATGTTGGTCAATGGTAGCTAACTCAAGGTTGGGCACTTGCAGCCATCAGTTCTACTTGGACTGCAACCATCAAAATGCTCATGATCAGCTAGCCAAAAGCTGCTTAAAGGGGAATAGTCACAGTCACCGACTATAGACCATAGAATTTGGGAACAGTGACAAAAGCACTTTAAGTATGATTGGACTTAGACTGTAAATCTGACAAAAGTGTGTGCATAAATATAGCCACACAAAAATTCAAGGGTGCAAATGATTATAGAGGCATGCATCACTAAAACGCAGGCAAATTATTTTATTAATGATTTAATTATACAAGCATGTGCTCCATTAACCCCTTTTTTACCCCACAAAATATAATTCTCTTTTTATGATTATGAATCTTCAACTCGATTAACATTTTTTGTGTACCTACACAAATTATACATCATTTTTTCAAGAACAGATAGGGCTTTATATAATGCATACATGTCTCCAGAAAGATACTGACATACTGGAGAAAGTTCAGAGGAGGGCAACTAAAATGGTAAATAGTTTTCAGGATAAAAATATTAGTAAAGACTAAGGAATCTCAATATGTATAGC
Source organism: Spea multiplicata (assembly GCA_009364415.1). Classification (NCBI taxonomy): domain Eukaryota; kingdom Metazoa; phylum Chordata; class Amphibia; order Anura; family Pelobatidae; genus Spea; species Spea multiplicata. Next base: position 55,988 of record VKOC01046618.1, on the reverse strand, counting down.
TTTAAGGAAAGCAGAGGGGGGGGGGCAGAAACAAAGTGCATAACTGTTAAAACAAGAGGTCATAACTTAAAACTAGACAGTCAGTGGCTTAAAGGTAATGTAAGAAAGTTTTTACTTTACTGAGAAATAAACAGCCTCCCAGCAAAAGTAATAGAGGCCAATCCAGTGACAGAATTTAAACATGCATGGGATAAGCATAAAGCTGTCCTGAATGTTTCTGTGTCACAGGGGGGATGCCATTTTCCCAGTTTCAGTTAACACACACAGCTTGTCTGTGCTATCTTTGTACCTAATCAGCTTGTCAGTGCCCCCATACAGCTTGTCTGTGCCATCTTTGTACCTAAACAGCTTGTCAATGCCCCCATACAGCTTGTCTGTGCCATCATTGTACCTAAACAGCTTGTCAGTGCTCCCATACAGCTTGTCTGCGCCATCGTTGTACCTAAACAGCTTGTCAGTGCCCCCATACAGCTTGTCTGCACCATCCTTGTCCCAAACAACTGTTCAGTGTCTCCAAACAGCTTGCATGCGCCATCTTTGCCACTAAACATCTTGCCAGTGCCCCCGTCTAAACCACTTACCTGCATGAGTGGTGTGTCTATCTTTCTCCCTGCTGTATGAAGACTAATCCAGCATGTAAGAAATGGATATTTTGTCAGACACAGCGTGCAGGGAGATAATGTGAGAGAGCATCCGATGAAATGATCTCTACACTCTCCATGCTGCTCTTGCACTTCCTGGGCAGATAAGTGCAAGCATGATTGTTACTCCCCTGGCCAGCCACAAAAAATGTTAACACTGGGAACAGTACCTTGGCATCATTTCCGGTATAAGCCCCACTGAACTCGCTTCTGCTCCTGCAGGAAGGAAGAGTAGCCACAAATAGACTTGAAAAGGTGAGAAACCTTGGCAGAGAGTTGGTGTAACAAACTGACCCAGCTTTGGTTTCCTGAGCCTCCATGTAAAATTCAGGTGTGCCAAGGACATCATTTTATTTTAGAGTATTTTTAAAGTAGCAATACGGAAAACAGGACCTGCCTTAGCCATCCTAATATTCTAAAGTGCCTTACATAAACAATCATTGGCTTTACAAGATTTCCAAAGAACCACATGAAAAAAGTGATATTTGGCATTTTGTCTTTCAGTGGGAAGAAAATATAATGTAACACCTCATTAGCTGTTAAATAATATTACTAAAGGAAATGTCAATATGGGCAGTCCAGAAGATATTACATTTCAGTGGTGTTCTTTTACAAAGATTGTCAATTATAACATTATATGCATTCCAGGAACCCTTTGATAGAGAAACATGAAATGATAAAGAAAATCAGATGTTCATTCTGCGACACAAACACATTTTTAAGATGTATTTCTTAAAATATATGAATTGCCTGCATATTTATAATAATTCTGTTTGCTCCAGGCTTAATTGTTCCCATCAAAATAACATTTCTAGTCTTATATAGACCAAAGCAGTCTGAACATTAAAAGGGACGTATGAATGGCATTCATTAGTGTTGTGTATAAGGATACACAATAAGACTGAATAGAAGGCTAGACTTAAATTGGTACAAGTATAACCGTTCCTTTGTTGCTTACTTTATTGACTGGAGTCTGGTTCAACTGGTCCTGTATTGGCAAACTAACCCACTTCTTATTTTAGGTGCAGTAGCTGTCTCTTACAGTATCTGGGTCCTGATATAGCAACATTTGGCCTGGGGGGCAGCAAGAGCTATATGGCCCAGTATTTTTGTTGCCCCAACACATTATGTAAACAACAAAGTTGGTGTGCATTACCCAGCATAATGCAATACAGAAAGGTATTGAATAGCAAACATACAAAGGATGCACAAAAAGATCTTTTGTGGACATTGTTGCTTATATTTCTTATTCTACAAGGCATCCCGGTGGCTGGATGTGGAATTGCAATTAAAACACTTCATGTAATAGCCTAAAAAGTTGCTGCCGTACCATTCTTACCAAAACTCTCATGATTTTGTGAGTTGTTAAATTGAGGGGACACATGATTAAGTACAGTCCTAGGTAGAGTATATTTCGACTGATAATTGGAGATCCAAACTATTGCAAAGTCAAAACTAGGAGAAGTGCGAGGCTATTGTTGCTCTATATTAATAAATCTAGAACACCCATTCCATCCTATCAATTTCTAGAAGGTGTGGAAATCAGTAGGACAATCCACAATATCCATCCCATTGATTTTCAAGAAGATTCATGCATAATAGTGGTCTAATTTAATGTATTGGCAAACTGAAATATAATAGATTGAAAGCAGATAAAACAGGACTGAAGAAGAGACCTAGATAGTCTCAAAAGCCTACATTTTATTATACCTCAGTTAACTAATAAAACTATAATCTTTACCAAATTAGCTTTTTTCTCATTTCATGGCTAATGTGGTGTAATTCCATATATATTAAATGTACTGATTTGAAGCTTTTTAATTTTGTATTTATTCACAAAAAAATCTAAAACATGTACTCAGGTGTTTCCCTAGAAAATATATGTCCTAAATCACTATATTAATATGCTGGCACAACATCAGGTAGAGTTGTGAATGACATACAGATGATTTTTTTTAGAAGATTAAAAATATGCATGGTTTGCACATTGATTATTAATGAGATTAAATAAAATTTAGCCTGGGGATCTTTTTGTAATATCTACACCAACTTAACAGATCGAAAGATTTCATAACATTTCAAGTAAAGTCATATTTCATATCATATGTGAGGTGTGTCTCAATTTATCAATCCACTAAACAGATAAAAAACATGTGCTGCCAGGCATGCCAAAGTTGCCAAGCCCAATGATTACAGTAAATTGATCTTTTGATTCCTAAGGCAGCCAAACCCACTTACAAAATATATATATAAGGTGCAGCAGCTGTTTCTTCTAACAGAGGGGCTTAAACTCATCCCCTCTGATTATTGCTTCTTTATGTTAGCTTATAAACTAGATTTGTTTCTATTAACTTTGCAAAGATGAGTAGGAGTCAGCAGACATTTGCCACCAAGTCAGTGTCAGGAGGCAGGAGCTTCACCTCTTCCTCAGTTGCAGGTGGAGGTGCTGGTGGCGGAGGAGGAAGAGTTAGCTTTAGTTCAGCAAGCGTATCAAGGGGTGGTGGAGGCTATGGACGTTCTTCAGGTGGTGGCTTTGGCTCTAGAAGCCTCATTAACCTTGGAGGGACAAAAAGAATTTCAATTAGTACAGGCAGTGTTCGTGGGGGAGGTGGAGGTTTTGGTAGTGGCTATGGTGGAGGATTCGGTGGTGGAGTAGGAGGAGGTGGATTTGGTGGTGGAGGATTTGGTGGAGGTGGTGGATTGGAGGTGGTGGATTTGGTGGAGGAGCTGGAGGTGGTGGAGTTGGTGGAGGAGCTGGAGGTGGTGGATTTGGTGGAGGAGCAGGAGGAGGTGGAGGAGGAGGATTTGGTGGCATTGGATTTCCTGATATGCCTGGGTTTCCTGGTCCAGGTGGCCCTGCGTTCCCTGTGTGCCCACCAGGTGGAATTCAACAAGTAACTATTAATCAAAGCCTTCTAGCACCACTAAACTTGGAAATTGATCCAAATATTCAAAAAGTGAGAACAGAAGAAAGAGAACAGATCAAGACACTCAACAATAAATTTGCTTCTTTTATTGACAAGGTGAATATACTAGCTTAACATTTTCTGTATATGTGTATAATATTACAAATAGATTTTTCTGTAGGTTCAATAGCATTATTGACTTTACTGTTATGTTATATGGTTTCTAGGTTAGATTTTTGGAGCAGCAAAATCAGGTTTTAAAGACAAAATGGAGCTTCTTGCAGGAGCAAGATCAAAAAGGTATCTCAAAGAAAAGCAACTTAGAACCTCTTTTTGAGGCTTATCTGAGCAATCTAAGGAGGACCTTGGATCAACTTTCCAATGACAAAGGCCGCTTGGAAGCAGAGCTAAGGAACATGCAAGATCTAGTCGAGGATTTCAAAAACAAGTATGTGCAAATGACCATTATTCCCATTGGGAGACATATGCCCACATAATGAGCATCTTAGCTACTGTTTATAATTAACCTTGTTAAACCTTTAAACAATCTATGGAAAAAGATGAAACATATATTATGTAGGTTGTGTGGACTCCTAGATAATGCTTATATGAATGAATGTATGACAGATTAATAAACAGACTATGAATGTGGAGTAAGGGTAAAGCAATACACTGTGTAGTATTATAGCATGTTGGTTCTAGTAGTCCAATACTACAGGAACTAGAAATGCTGAATGCATTTGTCCAATGCATTCCTCTTTCGGTTTTTGTCTTGACAGCCATAGTTGACTCTTCTCTTCACAGTGCACCTGTGCAATCATTTATGGTGTTATTAAAGTAATTTACTAGTTTGATGTAACTGTTACATTTCATTTCCCATTAATAGGTACGAGGATGAGATTAACAAACGCACAACTGCAGAAAATGAATTTGTGGTACTTAAAAAGGTAAGTAGATTTAAAGTAACAGTGGATGTAAATATTGGTTGAGATGTCTGAATATGTTGATTCTTGCTTCATAAGAGATCACCGTTAGCTTGCAATGCAAATATTCAGGAGCATTGTAGTTATATCTCCAGAGTTTCTGTCCTATGGAAGGATATGGTCGAATTATGTGGTATAATCATTTTAACTAATTGCTGATGTAGTCTGTATTGTTTATAATTGCAACAAAAGTTAGGTAAGATGTTGATGCTGATTTTTGCAACATATTTTTAATAAAATATTATTGCTTAATACTTGTATAACCAGTTATTAAATAGGGATGTTGGTCCTCCTGGATGTGTGGTTTCAACAGCCAAACTTTACTAGGATAAAATAATCTAAGCTAAACAATAAGCATATTAATATTGTACATATTTGGAAATTAATTTATGTCTCATATATGAAGCGTTTTCATGATCATGAAATATTTTGCCACTTTTTTTGAATACATTATAAAAAAGACTTTGTTTCATTTAGTGTTTTAGTTAGGCCTTCTAGAATTATTAGCTAATTACCTTGAATCTAACCTTCCAAACATGGTCACATTCCATTAATACTGTTTGACTCTAGGATGTGGATTCTGCCTATATGAACAAAGTAGAGCTGGAGGCTAAAGTTGATAGTCTGACTGATGAAATCAGCTTTTTGAGGACACTCTATGAAGCGGTAAGATTGTCCTGCATAATTAATAGGTGGTGCTGGTTTTGTGTTTAATATAAACAAGGCAAAGAAAACACTGAAAACAGACATTTATATATTCCCAAAACATATGATTATAGTTTTTGAAATATTTTTTTTAACAAGCAGCTCTTGCTGCTAAGGGCCACCTCAGGCCTTGGGGGCTCCCAAGGCTTCCCAAGGCTTCTAGGTGCAAAAGTGGGTACGTTGAAAGTGGCTCTCATCTGTTGTTAATGACATCTCTAATATTATATTAATGTTCATACAGCAGGTGTTTGTTGGCATTCCCGAGGCTCATATTTTGAGAAAAATTTAGCTTACACTCTAAGATAAGTCCATATAAATGAGCAGTATTTGCATATGTTCAATGGAAGAAGCATCCATTTAAATAAAAAATGAGATACATACAGGAGTGGGGCTCAACATAGCTTGCAGCGGGGCCACAGGATTTTATGTTATGTCAGTGACAAAACAAAGAGAATATAATGGAAGTCTAATATTTGATTAATAGCAATATATTGAGTTATAATATAACATAAATACCTTATATGCTACCAGTTTAGGTAGTATCAAATGTCCTTAACCCTTTTGAGATTTTCATAAATTAATTCCTTCACCTTAACTCCACAAATAAAAATTATATGATTGTCAAGTGTGATAACCTAATTGTGATTATTATCTTATAGGAATTGAGTAATGTTCATGGACAGCTTTCCGATACGTCTGTTATTCTATCAATGGACAACAACAGGGCATTGGACCTTGATGGCCTCATAGCTGAGGTGAAAGCTCAATATGAAGAAATTGCAAACAGAAGCAGAGCAGAGGCAGAAGCTGCTTATGCAATAAAGGTAAATGTTCTAATGGAAGCTCTCTGACAAAATATCCTAATGAAGTTGTTAACAGAATTTATGGTAACCTTCAGTATGTAATTCAATTAACTCATTCAAAAGCCTCACAAAAATGTGATTAAAAAAAAGGGGTCCAATGGCCAAAAGTCTCATCAAACTTTAGCAGTACGTCGTACACAATTTGAAAGTCAACTATGTGCGGTATGTCAATATGATTAGGTTACTGTGGCATTCCAGGTTTCTGTTTGACGTAATGACATCATGGCAATGACAGACATGATATCATTAGCAGATGAAAGCATGAACTTTCTTCAGCACCAACTCCCTTTGAATGAGATATTAAGTAACCCAATCCCAGTTCTTCCCACCTGAAGTCATTGACTAAATAAGAATGGCCCGGCAACTATTATGATAATGAGCTAAACTCTAGGGGGAGTTATTCACTATATGAAGAGTTTGTGGGTGACGTTTAAGAGAGTTGTGATTTCCACAGATTTTACTATGCAATATGATGGGCTAACCTTGGCAATTTTCCACTGCAAGAAAAGATGAGTTGGCCTTGCGATAATGCTTAAATAAATCTGTGAGATTACTTTAACTATTACTTTAACCATTCATTAAGCAAGACCAGCAAAATATTCTTACAGAAAACCTGAAGATTTAATCCAATAGTCCAATGCCGCACCAAAATAGACAATAGATTAAGTGGGATAAAAATGTCCTTATGCAGCATCAATCTGGTTTTTTGCCTCCAAATGAAACATCATCAGTATAAGTAATTACATTTTCAATGTATCATTTAGTACCAACAGTTACAAGTAACTGCAGGTCAACACGGTGACAGCCTAAAAAGCAGCAAGAGTGAGATTGCTGAGCTAAACCGGAGGATCCAGCGGCTGAAGGCTGAAATTGAGAGTTTGAAGAAGCAGGTAATTACATATTAAGCATATTACTATATTATTGTAATTTCTAAATCCCTAATAATGATAAAACTAGGCCCATATCTCTATAATATATAGGAAAGGCATAGATACAATCTGGTTGGGACAAAGGGATAAAATGGATGTGAAGTGGATGTGTGCCAGCAAAATGGAGTAAGCATGGCGGATTGGTAGTTGGCCTTGTGGGATAACCAGTCCTGCATCATTCATATCTATTCATAATTATAACTAGATAATGACTAGCTCCTGAGAGGATCCATGGCATTGCATGTATATTAATATATGTCTCTTACCGCCTAACATAATTGTAAAAACTCCATGCACACTTATCTAATTAAATGAAAAGCGATTTCTTTATTAATCTATTTCACCCATGTCAGTGTTTCAAAAGATATTTTGTTCAGATATCAAAGTATCAAACAAAGGAGCAGGCCATATTCCTCTTTGAGGGGGCTTCTTACCCTTTGTTTCTGCCCACATTGTGGTCTGATACACGTCTTTTTACTGTTCTTTTTTTAATACAACTTATAATTACCAGATGTTCTGACGTAAATGCACATGAAAAATCAACATAAATTATGACTTTTGCAATGTATGCTGGTTTTGTGTGTGATCCAATACTGTCATAGATGCTTTTATAATTATCCTTGAAATTTAATTTTATAGACATTTGTGTACTTGAAATAATATTTGACACTAAGCAACAACAAGCTCAACTTGGTTCTTTGAGAAAAAAAAACAGTACGATCCCTAAAACTACCAGCATAGGTTGGTAACATTTTGTTTTCCTTTTTCAAGTGCGCCAATATTCAGGATTCGATCAAAGAAGCTGAGGACCGTGGAGAACTTGCTCTAAAAGATGCCCAGAAAAAGCTTGATGAATTAAACGCTGCCCTACAAAAAGCCAAAGAAGATATGGCACAGCAGCTGCGTGAATACCATGAGCTTTTGAATGTGAAACTGACCCTGGATGTTGAAATTGCAACATACAGAGCCCTGCTGGAAGGAGAAGAGTTCAGGTTGGTTCTGATCAAGGCAAAAGCATCTACATTTCAGTGGGCATGTACACACAGTTGTCTTAAATTATTCTTATTCTGTTACTGGCTATATTCACCCTTTCCTTTCAGTTTATAGCACAAGTTTTGGTCCCTTATACTCTTTTCATCTTTTAATGCTTCCTGATTTCCACTTCATATTTTCTATTACCTGGAGCCACACCAGAGCCATTCTCCAACAGTGAAGCCACTTAATCTTAACACCCTTTTCATGTCTACTTTTTCCTAACAATCCAACCTTTCATATTCTACTTCCTCATCTTTACCATAAGCATGGCTAATTGGTAATAAAGTATTTTCTGACCATGTAACAGTACGTATTATAATTTCAGTTTTTATTGTATATTTTTTAAACTTAATATTACATCTTGTTGACTTTGATTACAGGATGTCAGGAGAGATCACAAACCCTGTTAGCATCTGTAAGTATACCTACATTGACTAATTTATATTTTAATAGGGTGGGTAAATACGCTAGTTCATTGACCTTTCGTTGACTTACTGTACAACACATTTGTTAATTGCAGCGGTGGTCAGCGGTGCTACTTCATACACTTCTGGAGGAGGAGGTGGAGGAGGATTTGGAGCTGGAGGTGGTGGATTTGGAGCTGGAGGAGGTGGATTTGGAGCTGGAGGAGGTGGATTTGGAGGAGGAGCTGGTTTTGGTGCAGGGGGAGGAGGAGGATATGGTGCAGGAGGCGGCAGTGGATTTGTATCAGGTGGAGGAGGTTATTCCAGTGGAATTTCTGGTGGTGGAGGAGGTGGTTATTCCAGTGGAATTTCTGGTGGTGGAGGAGGTGGTTACAGTGTCGGAGGGGGTGGAGGCTTCAGTTCAGGAAGCAGGCAAGGTTTGACCATTGTCTCAAAAACATCATCTTCATCATCAAGCAAAAGGGCCTATTAAGACTTAAGGTTTTAAATTGAGAAACCCCTTATATCTGCTAAGTCTAAGATAAAGTCACCACATCTTGCATAAAACCCTAAAAATCTAAATGGGGAGGATGCATAAATGGATGCATTTCTGTTTCAAAGTTATGTTGGGGCAGTATAAAACAAAACAAAAGAATCTCAATTGTCTTATTTACAGTTCCCATTGGTTCTAGAATAGTACTCTAGTTTGTGTAAAATCTAAGGCACCATCATATATTTACAGGAACCATAGCATGTAACCGAATAGCTATCTCACAATACTTAGATGCATGTATACGCATGGACTTACATGTTTGTATAGGACCCTAGACACCTGTCTCTGCTTCTTAGCAAATACAGTTATAATCTAGAATTGTGTATATATTAAAAGCAAGATAAGCACAGAACACTAGATACTCAGTATCTAACCTGCCATGATTCCCTTACTCCACAACACATGTTCCTGTAGTTCATCTACGGTTCTTTGTGGTCTGTTGCATGTATATGTACAGATTTCTACGTCATTTGAGATAGCAAATAGATATTCTGCTAAAAGGGTTTACATTTCCATGCCGTTTTACACAAAATACAAAGGAAGATCAATTGTTATGTCTACTTCTCTTGCATGAGGAACTATACAGTTGTCAGGGCTGTAACTTCCATGGGGTAAGATGGGCTGCTGCCCCAGGCTCTACAAAATGAGGGGTGTGCTAAATCCACCTGGGTTTGCCCCTCCACTTCCTACAGTGGGTATGGCATAAGATCCTGAGCAATGGCTCTGTCACTTTTGTTCGGAATGTGTTTTTACTCTAATTTTCTCACAATACTTGCAGACTTTGTGCTGAAATGATTTGAAATATTCCAAGTATTTTGTCTTGTTACTTAATTGTTTTGTGAAAGAATTTTAAGTATTAAGGTTTGCATGAGAACATATTTATGAGAGGCAAAAAAACTCACTTTGGTATGCATATAATGAATAGAAATTACTGTGTACATTACAATTCTTCCAATTTCATTATATCTTATTTTGTGAGACAGATTTATCTGAATGAGTGAATGAATATTTTAGAATGTGGAACACATAGGAGCTGTAAAAAAAGACCTATTGAGATTTTTCATGAGCATCTTGGTTTATTTATGTGAGGTTAACACTGATACCAAATAAAAGAACACTAGAATAAGTTAAACAAAATCACAAGGAGACTCTAGTTGTAAAGCCTTTGAAACAATAGATCTGCACATTTCTCCCTTCGTGTAGGGGGAAGAAAGCTATATTTTCATATATCATTCCCATTTGAACATTACAGCAAGGGGTTTCTTAATAAACAATGGCCTTCACTTTACGATTCACAATCTGCAACTGCAAATATGATTTCATATTGTATATTGAACAGTACAATGCTTCGCAATTTCTTTTTTTCATTCAAGGCAAACTTCATTCTCTCTTTGTGATGACAGTTTCTGTCTGTACTGTCTACCTAATAAACTGCATATAAAATAACCAATTTTGTTGTCATATCTCTTTCTAATGGGAAAGCTTATTTAGAATAATTTAACCATTATAGTTACATATTTGTGGTGCTTTATTTTTTATACTGAACATGTTTACGTAGTTTAGTTTTCATTTTCACTAGGTTCTTTCTAAGACCATACTGAATTTGGTATCTTGTTCTTTTTTCTTTAACATTCCAATATTTATTATGACTAGATATTAAACAACACTAGAAAACTCATGACTGAATTGTCCATTGTTTCTTGTTAAAAATGATTTTTTTAAAAAGATTGTATTCTTTATTACCATGTATATACAGAACAATTCCAATGTATATGTCACAGGAAAAGTAGGTTGTCTCGTCTCATGTTAATCCTCCACAGGGCCCTAGGCAAGGTACCAATCTGGGTGCCCAAATACTGTACTATTGTACATTCTTGTTGTATATGATTGTATCCTATTGTTATCGGTTACCAAAGCACAAAGTGGCCGCAGCTGGCATAAAGCAGTATATACATGCTTATATACTCATCAACAAATGCGACATGGATGAGACATGAATTTAATCCTTAAGCACGTTTAAGGAGGGCTTCTAAAGTAAAGTTTTGCAGAAAGAGATTTTCAGCTTCACCATCCATTGAAAAGTGCTACTAAGGTTAACTTTTTTCAGGAAGCCATGCATAACTCATAGATGATGTTGGGGGCACCTTAAAAGTCACTTCACTGATTTAATTAAGCATCAGCCTTTTTTCAACAACACCTATATGAAGGGCTGGACTGGCAATGATGCGATGACCCCCGCACTTTTAGCCCAGCGTGGCAGATCAGGTGAGGACTGTCGACCTGTGGCCCAGAGGACATTTGCCAGTCCAAGTCTGCTAAATGTCCCTCAAGCCCAAAAGACAGATACGGACACTAACTCAGTCCAGACTTAAGACGCTTAAAGACTTGTCTTCTAGTCAAGTCTCCATAGGGCAGGTGTAAAAAGCAGGAATAGCCACTTATATATTGCAATGTCTCCTCTCTGCATTTCTTCGTTGTAATGTTGATCTAGTCTCAGTCATTGAGATCTGATGAAGTGTGTTTTAGATTTGAGACACTAAAAATAAGTCATATTCTGGTTAGGAAACAACACAAAAATAAACAGTGCAGTTTGCTATTTCAAAGAAAACAAAGGCATATGTTTTTGGAACATAATAAATCTGAAAGCCCTCAAGTAAAATGCATTTTACCCCTTTAGTATGTATGTATGCAGGTTTAACAGAACAAATTGCTTCAAGCTATGGCAGAAGCATGAATGTAAATTGATCTTCTACAAAAAGTAGCCAAGCCCAGTGTTCTGTAAAGATAAAAGCGGAACTGTAGTATCCAGAGTGCAGTGGTTTCTCCATTGAACTCTTCTTCAGCTCTTCTCTTGTTTAAGAATCACCTGTTCCCAAAATGAGCCGAAGCCAATCAGTTTATGGGGTCTCTAGTGTTAGATCTGGCAAAGGGTTTAGTGCATCCTCCTTAGGACAAAGCAACAGGATCAGCAAAAGCTCAGCCTCTGTATCTCAGAGTCAATGGGGTGGTGCAGGTGCCAGTTTTGGGAGCAGAAGCCTCTTTCAGTTGGGTAATGCAGCTGGGGGTCAGAGGATATCATCTGCTAGTGGAAGCAGACTCGGACAGGGCTCATCCTTAGCATTTGGTGGGTCTGGTGGTGCTGGAAGCTTTTCTGGTTCCGGGGCTTCTTTTCCATCTGCAGGCATCATAAATGTGACCGTTAACCAAAACCTCCTGGCACCAGTGAAAAATCTGGAAATAGATCCAAACATTTCTGTCGTAAAAAAGGAAGAAAGAGAGAAAATCAAGACTCTGAACAACAAATTTGCATCGTTCATTGACAAGGTACATGACTACACAAAATCATATTATATAATCTGTTTATTTATCACTAATGTAGTATTATATGGTTTTGTATGTGCTAGGCATCCTATTCAATTTCTTTCTTTCTCTTTCTTTCTTCATGTATATATTGTTACTGATTTCTTATACATTGTTAGGTTAGGTTCCTTGAGCAGCAAAATAAAGTGCTGGAGACCAAATGGAGCCTCTTACAGCAACAAGGAGGTCAAGGAGGTGAAGGAGCTCGTAAAAGTGACATTGATGGCATTTTTAATGCATATATAAATAGCCTGAGAAGCCAGTTGGACAACATAAACAATAACAAGGGTCGCCTCAATGGAGAACTGCAAAACATGCAGGACCGGGTGGAGGACTTCAAAAACAGGTATGTCGGTTACAAATAACATGGTTGTTAGGATAGGATGTCATGATCTATGACAATGAAAACTAGAAATTAAAGTTTATCTGGAAATTATCAATGTTTAGCTTTGCTAAGGTTTTCAGGGATTACTTATGTGAGCACTTGCATTTATTTCATTAGCTCACCCTGGATCTCATGTTAATTCTAATTCTGATACTAATTAACCTGTGCTGTTTGGAGATGAATGAAAACATGTACTTGACAAAAAAAAACTTGAAAATGTCACGACTGAGCTCTGGTGCAGTTGTACGTCTGACTTGCACACACAAAAAAAAAAAGAAAAAATATGCACAGACTGTAGGTGTGTATCAGTTCAAAGGTAAGTGCACAACAGCTACTTTGTTTAATGTCATCCACAATCAAGTGTGCTACATATGACATTAAGTCTAGTGTCAATTGGGGACATCAGAGAGAGGGCAAATACAAAGCTACAAAACAACCTACAAGAAAATCTAGAAAAATATCTCCCACCTTTCTCTTAACTTACCCAGTAACATACTCTGACACACACACACACTCATACCAACATCATATACCAACACCTCTACCCACACACACAAAATCATATACGAACACACAGAGTCACGTTAACACCATAAACTAACATACACACACTCTAACACAATATGCTGACACATACAGTTAAACGGTTATTATTATAGTTTGTTTTATATAGCGCAATTATACTTCTCAGCACTACATAATGGGTAAACAGGACATAACAAGTAGTGCATTACTCTTACCTAGCACAGAGCCCTGTCTTCACTGCAGCTCATACTCTCTGTGTGAGCTGCCATGCTGCTGCCACCCTACTACTATGTTACGTGGCTCCACCATGCACCTTAGTTACCAGGGACCTGGGTGACATGCACATGCAGCACCTATGTTAGTGCCCCTATTTCGTTATATCTCTAGCTCTACAAGATAGAGAAGCGCTTGTAAAACAACTTTGTTCTTGGATTATTTGTCTGCGAGATTCCTCATATTTGACAATATCATCTGATTTAATAAAGGTTCGTTCCACCAAAGAACTGCTATCAGACTAGGGGTGCTATGTCCTTACTTTAAGTATGTAAGCATTTATTTTTGTCAGTAGTTAAGGACTACGTCTTGTGTTTTTTTTTTAAGTCCAAACGCAAATGTGGTTTCAGCAATTTAAAATATGTTATTCATTTAAAAACCTTTGTTGACAGAAGGAAACTGTAAAAAATAATTTAACAAAGCTTTCTTGGAAATACATTTTTAGAAAACAATTTGAACCTCGTTTTGAGTTTTGAAGGTAGTTCAGATAATATCCTTCTTGGCCCAATGATGTTAGAACCTTCAGTTGAAAGTGATACCTGTTATTACAAAATTCTATAGAGTCATAGACATAACAGCTTGCGGCGCCATATTACATCACATGAATCAGTCATTCTTGGGTCTATTCACCAAAGGGAGATTTGACAGGAGAGTTTTGCTTTCAATTCCCTCACTGCATTATACATTATGAAGGGCCAGTCCAGTCTTCGAGCTGTATAAGGCCCGTAACATAATTTGGTATGGCCCTGCCAAGGCAACTTCAGGAGGCCGCACGACCACCAGAGCTGCCTTTAATGAAGGGCAAAAGAAGCAGCAATCGCAGTCCTGGGGGTTGCAACTGAGATCGTGTCCGCAGGGGCCTGTTGCTCACCTGTGAGTTGCTCACACACTATGCAAGCAATGTCTCTTGTACCACCAAGGGGATGCTGAAACCCAGCGGGGTCGCGTCACATGACCCTGCTGGGTTCCTGCTTCCACTGGGCGGGAAAAGAAAAGTTGTGCGAGCAACACAGAGAGAAGCACGGATAAATCTGCAGTTCAGGTAATGGGGTGGAGGTGGGTGTATGATTTACTATGTGTGATTGACTGAATGAATGAGTATATGAATGAGGGGATATTTGTGAATGTGCATATGTGAATGAATATCTGTGGATGAGAGAATGAATGAGTATCTGCGAATAAGTTAATTATTTGTGAATAAGTGAATGAATATGTGTGTGATAGCATGAATGTGTAAGTAGGGGAGAAGCATGGCACAGGGAGGGTGTTTGAGGCAAAGATGCCACAGGGAGGCTGTTTGAGGCAAAGATGAGTTCAGCATTTTAGTTAAGTATGCGTAAAACTGTGTTTTACAACCCTAACTTAGCATAATGTATATATAAATAGCAAGTGTGTTTATAAATTAAATTGTGTAAAAAAGATATGAAAAATGATGATGAAAAGGATGATGCTTCTTTTAAATGTCATACTGAGTTACAAAAATTGTTATTAATTGGTTCCAAAAGTCCCATGCCTCTAACCTCATCCTTTTATGCGTTTTTGAATATTAGGAGGTATGGAATATAGAAATCCTAAAGCAGACATGCAACCCACAAAACCTTTACATGAATCAATAGAGCATACATTACGTTATGGCTTTCAGCCTGGCCACTGTCATAATAATTCACCGTGGCCTTATGTTTGCACTCATGTAGCACTCCTTTAATTCCTGATTGAACCACTAAGTATAGGAAACAAAAGAAAGGCAAAAAAGTATTGCTAATTTAGTTTGTGTAAAAAACCCTTACATTTTTGTTTGAGAAGCATGTTTTAATTGACATCTAAAACCACCGTCATGTATGTCTAAGAACATGATAGTATACTGGTTTTGTGAATATGTGCATAAAATGTTTCAAGTTTTAACCTGGTATAACTTACTTGTGTCTAAAAAGGTATGAGGATGAAATCAACGCACGTGCAGGAGCGGAGAATGAGTTTGTTTTACTTAAAAAGGTAAAGCCCTTATATTGCTAAGTCAATAAAAAAAATTAAAACAAAAATAAAGAATAAGAATGAGAATATACTGTTAATAAATAAAACCATAGTAAATAACCAAACTGTGAATGATCACAGTCATTTATTATAGATATTTATGCTGGGAGTAATATATAACCACATGGGCTAGAAATAAGATGTTAATATGTTTGTTATGGAACATTTCTTTAGGAGGTGGATGCTGCTTATTTAGCCAAGGTGGAGCTAGAAGCAAAAATGAATGCGTTAATTGAGGAGATCAACTTCTTGAGAGCGCTCTACGAAACGGTAAACATTATTCTTCCTGGGTAATGTAAAGCAGGAACATTGAGAAACAATATCAAACCACAAACAACAATGCACTTGCACACACTCCTGTAATAAAAAAAATGATCCATGTAATAATCGCTAAATGATATTTTAAGGGCATTTAAAGTAGTATGTATCAAATGTAAATAATTAAATAATTATTTCCAGACACTATTAAGAGGTCATCAGGAAAAAAAAACCAACAGATCAAGATGATTTCTTAATGGTTATAGTGGTTGTTGATTCAGAGCTATCCCGTTAGTTAAAGTTGCAATGTTGTATTTTCAGGAACTTGGAGAGATTAAAGACCAGATATCAGACACATCAGTCATTCTCTCAATGGACAACAACAGATCTTTGGACCTTAATGACATTGTCGCTGAAGTTAAGGCACAGTATGAAGAACTTGCAAATAGGAGCAGAGCGGAGGCAGAAGAAGCATATCAAAACAAGGTACCAAAGCCATTTAGACCAGTTACACAAGGGCATGACAAATATTTATCCACCAATTTGTCTCTGATCCTAAAAATTGAGCCATTCCATATGACTATTAGGTCTGCCTAATGTTGACCAAGAATTTGCTCACCAGCAGCAATGTCTAATGATAGACTTCCGTAGGGCTTACTGACACATGGAAACATTTTTGCTACAGAACGGTTGATATTTCTACTTATATTTATGAAAATCCTACTTAAGTTGTTAAATGTTAACATATTTAACACATTTGATCTGCTTTTTTACCAACAGTACAAGCAATTGCAAGCCGCTGCAGGCCAACAGGGAGATGACCTTAAAAACGTCAAAAATGAAGTTTCCCAGCTTAATCGATCTATTCAAAGACTAAAGGCTGAAATCAATAATGTGAAAAAACAGGTAAAGTTCTTAGACCATGGATTTCCATAGCTGATCTTTCTGATATTAGAGGATTTTCCAATTTGTTTGTCAACGTATCTTATAGCATTCTTTAGCTTTTTAATTCTATATAGCTCATCTATCCGGTTATACATATGTATAGTTAGTTATAGTTACATAGGTAGGGGTTAGTTACCCAAAATTCATTATCTAGGATTTGGTAGCTTTTCCAGCCTCTAAACTACAGTTCCCATGACCCTCTGCTAACAATTTTATATATTAAATACTTTATTACAAATTACAATGGCAGAGTTAAGATACCGGTATGTAAACGAATTACAAAAATAAAAGTAACATATGCCACTGTATTGTATCTGCATATTACATACAAATAAACAAAACAATGCCGAGAGAAGTCAGTGGGGAGTCAAATAAAGAAATTCCCTTTTATATAAAGTAGTGAACTTTGTAGTTGATTTGTACAAGGTATTACTTTGAATTTATCTTATTTAGCTAAATCCTCCTTTGATTACCTTGTGACCAACCTTGAGTTCTCCATTCTTATTTGAAATATAAGTTGACCAGGAACCAAAACCAGGTACTTTCCAATTACGAGCTATAATGATCTTGACTACAATAAAACTAGTCCTAATTAGACATTTGGTCCATTAACAATTTGATGTAGGTGGGATAGCTAAGGAATGACACAGATGCAGATCAAACACAGTTGAAAAGCTACATCTGGGCTTTCTGTTGGTAGCTAAGCTTGGAGGCACATGATATTAAGTTTTATTAATTACTTCATCAGATTGCTGCACTGGAGGCATCAATTGCTGAGGCTGAGCAGCGTGGGGAGTTTGCTATAAAAGATGCTCATAAAAAGCTAGCAGAGCTGGAAGCTGCCCTACAGAAGGCCAAGCAAGACATGGCTCGCCAACTTCGAGAATACCAGGAGCTGATGAATGTGAAACTGGCTCTGGATATTGAGATCGCGACCTACAGGAAACTCCTGGAAGGAGAGGAGAGCAGGTATGTGGCTTGGCTTCACTTGAAAATAATGCAGGGACAACTTTTATTCTGATAACAAAAAAATAGCTTTCATATATAAAAGGAATTATAAGGAGATTGTTCAATATTCTCATTGTTGTCAGCAGTATTAACATGGCAAATATTACGTATGAATTAAATTAGCATTAATAATTGGTCTGTAGTTCTTATTTCTAAAGATTATCTGTATACAACCAGATGAATTCCTGTCTCCAGATTTATCTGTAGTTCAAATGTTTAAAAAATGATACAATTAACTTTTTTATTTCTGTAATTAGAATAAAGAAATAATAAACATCCCACACATTTTCATCAGGACAGGCCCTACCACATAGACAAACTAAGCAGTTTGCGCTAAGGGTCATTACCATGAGGTTCCCCCTATGTTACTATGTTAGCAAACGTGTGCGTAGTGGAGGGGCTTCCAGAAACATATTTCGTTTTAGGAGCCAGAAACTACAGAGGTAGTCCTAATTATAATATCTTTAAAACTATTTTTGGTTCCTCTTGCCAAATCAGTGACTAAATATTATTTCATTGCACAGCTGTTATTGTAGAAAGGATCTATGACTTCCAATGTATTAAACTACTTAGTTTAACATACAACATAATTAAATCAATTTAATCAACATCTCCACTTGTGTTTTTGGATATGAAATAATTAGCCAAAATACTTGATTAGATCATCTCTTGACATATGTAATGAACTATTGTTTTATTTTTCTTAACAGAATAACTGGGGAGATTACAAATACTGTGAATGTTGGTAAGTATCCCACTATGTGAATGTGTTATGAAGTCGAAGAGTTTTAGTTATTCTAAAAACTGAGCTAAGAAGTATATATTTGACAAAACACTTTGGAGGCTAAGTAGTACTAAGAAATAACAGTGAATATTTCATCTACAGCTGTTAGTAGCAGCGCCTCTGGATCTGCATTTGGTGCTGGTGGAGGCTACACTTCTGGAGGCTACACTTCTGGAGGCTACACTTCTGCTAATGCTAGTTCTTCCAACGCTCAAAGAAAACGGGCTGCCGTGAAAATAATCTCTACCACCGAAAGCCTACAAAGCTATCAGAACTAAATCTACAGTCCAAGACCTACAATGCCCCTTTCTACCAATTCCTCATATAAAAAGTTATTTTTTTAATTGAGATATAAAATCCTTATATTGTTCAAGATTCAAGATTATTAGAGTGAATTTCTGGGTCGAATCACAATACTTGAGTTCTGATACTAACCAGTGATTGTCTACTATATTGCTAATTTGGTGATGCAAAATTGTCAGATGTTGCAAAATAACTATGCTTGACATATTTGAATACAACATAATTTTGCTATGAATTAAATAAATAGTTCACATTCTTCTGTGTGCTTTTTTCTGTTTGTTAATGGTGAAAAGGGAATGTGACACTCGTTAGCACTGATGTTAATGGTAAAGCTGAATCATCCATTTCCAAATGCACTCTTAGAGTTGGCCCTAGGATTCAGGTTCTTCTAGTTCCTTGCATGAATTTTGTCTTTGTGTGAAATAGTTCATTTTTACGAACTTAATCACAGACTGAGAGAGGCACAGCGTATACTTGGGACTAGTTAGCCAAGTGTATGGCCAGGTGGTTAGTCAGAGAGATACTGTGTGTGGTGTAAGAGGAGGTTGCTGAACTGAGCAACAGAGAACAGGAATTCCAAATGACACTGGGTTGTATATCTTGCTTCTCAAATGACTGGATTAGCTGGGTACCAATGATTAGTCAAAAATATAGGTGGGCAAAGTGTATAGCCCAGACAAGCATAGCTAGCTATCCAATTATGAGATTGTTCTTTTTCGCTTATTTTTGTATATTGTAAAAAAGTCATACCCTTGTCTAGAACCCTCAAAATACACAGAGACACAGAAACACAGACACAGAAACCAGAGACACAGACACTAGTACACCCTTCTGCATGAATTTGCAATTAGAGGAAACAACCTTATGGCACATTCCTTATTGTGTGTATATGCTAGGTCCATCCTGGATTCTCCCTAAAATAGTGAGAACTGCATAATAACCCACTGTGGGTGCTATGAAACGCCACTTGCCTATACTCACCGTTAACCTGAAACATACCGTATCTCACTAAAGTGTGTACGCCCCTCACATTTTTGTAAATATTTTATGATATATTTTCATGTGATAACACTGAAGAAATGACATTCTGCTACAATGTAAAGTAATGAGTGTACAGCCTGTATAACAGTGTACATTTACTGTCCCCTCAAAAGAACTCAACACACAGCCATTAATGTCTAAACCTTGGCAACAAAAGTGAGTACACCCCTAAGTAGAAATGTCTAAATTGCGCCCAATTAGCCATTTCCCCTCACCGGTGTCATGTGACTCGTTAGTGTTACAAGGTCTCAGGTGTAAATGTATTTACATTTTGTGCTGGACGGGGCCTGAGCAAGTGTTATGGATTAGCTTCATTGGACATTAGGGACAATGGGACAGGAAAGTAGCCTTTGGCACTCTAGACATGGTGTACTATAATCCATTATGCATGTGCAGGTGATATAACACAGCCCTCACAGTATACAATTAGCCAGACATAGATATGATACAGTGCAACTCAGTGAGCAGTGAGCATCCCATCAGCCTGACGGTAGTACAGTACAACATCCAATATATACTATGCCTAACAGTAGTACACCACAGCTTCCATCATTAAATAGTGATCAAGACATAGACAGTGGTACAGCCTGAATCATATCATTACATATCTAAACACAAATGGTGGTTGTCAGGGGCTGGGTTCATACAGATGACTGTAATGACCCAGATCGCCCATTGATGGAATTCAGGAGATAATGCGCAGTAGCGGAGTCAGACAGGGCCTGGTGCGGGGTAACCGGCGACCGCACTCCCCTGAGTGTTGAGCACCTAGGGTTGTGCGGCCACATACCAGGGCCCTGACATAGCAGTGGATGTTGTCCAGAACAAAACAAAACCTGGTGATATCCTGCAGGCACCCTGGAGCAGGCATGACTGAGACATAGCTCTACAGACAAATGTGCAGGATGCTGCAGGCTGGGAGTAGGGAAGCTAAGCAGAGTAATAAATGTGGGTAAAGAGAAACATAACAAGCAAGGGGACAGAGCGAGCAAACAGGCCAAAGCAAGAAACTTAACCAGACAAGACATACACGGTACAGGACACCACAAAGGACAGGAAACAAGGCAAGGAACACAGAGGATGGAGTAAGGAACCAATCTCCTCCGACACTTATTTTTCAATACAGTACTTTTGCCAGTATGAATCTGGTCTGTGCATGTAATGAGGTCCAGGACAAGGTCCCCAGCAGGGCTCTCAGCCCATAACATCATATCACCACTCTCCAACAGCATTGGGGCACTGGATGTAAAGGAGGATGTGTAATAAGAAGTCTATTCAAGCATGTGCTTAAACTCCTAGCAAACTATGGTGTTTGTTGAGCAGGTCCAAAGGGATAGTTGGAGCCCTAAGGTTAGTCTGGGCCACAAGAAGCTGCCTATTTTGCCTTATGTTTAAGACGACCTTGACATTGGTACAAGTAAGGACTTTTAAACAACAGATGGCTCATTCGCCTCTACCTCAAACTAAAGCATTATAAATTGTAAAACCCTTTTCAATTTGATTTTCTTCAGTTACATGTGTGCAAATTTAGAAGAAAAAGTAAAATAAAACAAACAAAAAACATGTAAGTGTTTTGATAATATAGCATCACTCATAACAACCAAAAATATAAACTAAAAAACATTTTTTCTGATTTGTAGTAAGTAATAAATCAGTCTATGATTATATTATATATTTTACAAATCCCATGTTACAGATTATTTATGTATCTTGTTTAAATTACTACGAACAAGCTGAACATTTACCTTACAGGCATGCCAAACCCATTAGAAATGAAAATGTTTCCAGGAAGCTTCAATTTGTATTAACAAAGGGCATAGATCTATAATTATTATTGAGTAATCCCTGTAATGTATTATGTAATGTACAGTCCTGCCACGCTTATCATGATATTGCTTTGAAAACAAGAAACCATGTATTTTCCCTCATTCCCGGGCCCCACAATGTAACCCTGTTTATTATAGTATTTTTAGCCCAACCTGTTGAAGTAGGGGAACCTGTTGTAATAAGGCATGGAATGGCTAAACTAGAATTGGCCTACTTTCGGACCTCAGCATAAAAGTACTGAGAGAAAACCATTTGAAATAAAGATCATTAACTATTTCCACACTAAGGGCACTGAATTAAACACAGACATAGAATTCCTGGCACCTTCCCGGAACGTCATATGACATTTCTTTGATTGTATTCTCTTATGCAGTTATGCATTCTCTTTGTTTAACAGGCATCACTTAATTTATTTGTCTAAAGATATATGTATGAGTTTTTTGTTTTTTAACAGTACCATTATCATTGTCACTACCCCTCCAAATTCTTTTCACACTGGCTAAACTAATTTTTGTTACACGTTCACTTATTAATGCTTATGAGCACTTTTGTTTAACATTTATACTACTGGATTAACACTGCTATCCCAAGCTACAGAATTAAAAAGCAAATATTTGGGAAATTCTTCATAATACGACTATACTGAATAAGTGTACCAAAAGCTAAGCCAAAATATAGATTAGCAAGGCAATGGTTAATCTTTAGGCAAGCTTCTTATTTTCTCTTTTAGAAAGAAAAAAAACAGTATCCACAGGCAAGATGCTGAATACAAGATTTACTGTGAATTTGAAGCACAGTTAAAATTCCAAGTTAAGGAGAACAAGAAAGAACCTGTTACAAAACACCTATGGTGTCTATGGACAAAATAACTCTTAGAACACAACCTCTAGTAAACAAATGTTATGAATGGGAGTACTTGCTAATGGGGACCTACTTGGGAGCATACTTGGGAACTCTCCAGCTTTGACCTGGAGATCTCTGGGTAAAGCACTGCTTCACCGGGTCAACACACAAAATCTCCAGGTCGCGGGAGCGGGGTCTTGACACGGCCCACGATCCCTGGCCATTTCCCCTTTTAAATGGGGGTGTTTCCCATGATGTCAGCGGGAACGCCCACTGACATCAGCAGGACTGCCCACCAACATCAGCAGGACCTCCCGCTGATGTCAGTGGGCAGTCCTTGCCACATCCTGCAAGGGAAGGCTCCGGGTAGCCAGAGTCAAGAAGTTCCCAGGTATGCTTGGGAGTTCTCCCTGGAAATGCACCCTAACTGAAAATAAAACGTTATAGAGGATTTTTATCAGAAGATGTCTTGACGGAATTGCCAAAATATAACATACAATAGACAAATGGGCCAAAAAGGATTCAGACACATATACAGTTTGTATAAAAAATTTCAAATTGTTATAACCTTGAAAATATTTCAGTCTCTATAAAGTCATCTATCTTTATTCCTCCTTAGTGTGTTTTGTTACCAAGATTTTTCACAATAGTACTAGTGATACTGGTGCAAAGTATAAAACGTGGTCTTATCACCATCGCAACCAACAGAGTGGTCCAATCTAGTTGTAGTTTACACAGTGCTTCAACTTTACACAGTGCTTAAAAATATCTAATCAATAAGCTGTAAAGTAAGTTTTCTTTCTGCTATTAATGCTTTTTCTTGTATAGCATAGGATAATAATATTTCCAACTTTTTTGTGCACCTTAAAATATTCTGAAATAACATAAGTCATTTTCTATTGCATATATAAGTATGTAATATACATACTTTACATGTAAGAAAAACAAAAAGTGCACTTACCCAGAGCTACAGGCAACTTAAAAAAGGGCTGTACTATAATAAAATTAGCAAGACGTAAATTGACCTAGAACTCCCTTAAACTCTACATGACGTATAGATGTGTGATTGACAGAGCAATGAAATAATTTGACTGACAGGCTTGCATGCTCATACGGCCAACTCTACCGAAAGACTGGATGAACACCACAACAGTATTAGAGCTTAACCTTATAGCAAGTTGATGGCAACTTGGCCGAATTTTACAAATGTCCAACTTGACAGCACATGACTAATTTATAATGTGACTGACATCTTGGACTTTAGTGACTGGAACTGCTTATTGTCGTTAACCATCATTAGCACACATCCATTTAGCTACCTTTAAGCCAGATCAAAACAATGAACAATTGTGTTACTTACCACTAACAATGTATACGTAATACTAAGCTAACCATAGTGAAAATGTATGTTTAAGGATGGTCCATTGCTCACATTTAGTTCATATGCAAAGATTTATAGCCCTTGTTACTATGTCATTCTGGCATGAATGTGCCTTAGTTTCATGGTTCCTCTTTCCCCTTGTGCCCTGTAGAGCTGAAAACATTCTACAGGTAATACACCTCCTTTTTTAACACGACATCCAAAAAATAAAGTAAAGCAAACTCATTTACTTGAAATGATGAGAGTGTGTGAGACTGGTTTTCCAATATATTTTTTCCCATCTACTGGTTTTCAAAAAGCTGTCTTTGCATCCTAAAAGCCTTGAAGCAATGTCATTCTTTGCATTTCAGTTTAGTGGGAGTTTAGGGGGGGGGTATGTGGGATTCCAGGCATGTCAGGTTAATGAATTATGTAAACTGATCTCCTCACACCAATGCAGACCAAGCACAGAGTATATAAAAGAGGGACGTTTAACTTGATCTTCAGAGGGGATCTGTCTCCTTCAGTCCACATTACTTTTCTTTCATTTTTTAACTCCAACGCAAAATGAGCCAGTTTAAAAAAATCTCAAAGTCTGGAGGCTTTAGCTCATTCTCTGTATCAGGAGGCAGTGGTGGAGGTTCTGCAAGGTCAGGTGGCTTTGGTAGCAGAAGTGTTTTTAACCTAGGTGGTAGGAAGACCATTTCTATCAGTACTTCAAATGCACAAAGTGGATTTGGAGGTGGAGATGGAGGTTTTGGCATAGGATTTGGTAGTGGTGGTGGTGCAGGTGGTCGTGCAGGTGGTGGTTTTATTGGAGGTAATGGAGTAGGTGGATATGGACCATTTGGAGGTCAAGGTTTTCCTGGAGGCCCTGGTATCCAAGAAGTACAAGTTAATGTTGGTCTTTTGACACCACTGAATTTGGAATTTGACAAAGATATTCAAAAAGTTAGAGTGGAGGAACGAGAACAGATCAAAACCCTAAACAATAAGTTTGCATCCTTCATTGATAAGGTAAGGTTCTTATTTATCACAATATAGAATGCTTGTTAAAATTAAACATCTTATATAAATCTTACATATCCAGTGTTTACTGCTATAAAATTATGAACAATAGTAGAGTATGTTCTGTGTTAGGCATGATGGCTTTGAACATGGGTAAAACAATGTTTACCATATGAGCAACCACCCATGCTCAAATTATTCTTGTGCATTTTAAAAAGCCATATGGATTTTTTCATTCATTAAACTTTTTTTGTGTTAGGTTCGTTTTCTTGAGCAACAAAACAAAGTATTGGAGACAAAATGGAATCTTTTGCAAGAACAAGGAGGCCAACTGAAAGGGTCACGTAAAGGCAGCATCGAACCTCTCTTTGATGCCTATATCACTAGCCTAAAGAGGCAGTTGGATGCTTTGCAAAATGACAAGTTTAGACTTGATGGGGAGCTAAGGAATATGCAAGACTTGGTTGATGATTTTAAGAACAAGTGAGTTTTTTAGTTTTTTTATTTGTGTTTATTTTTATTATAATGTGCCATAGATTAGCTACAAACTATTAATGCCTTATTTATTCTTTATCTAGGTATGAAGATGAAATTAATAAGAGAACATCAGCAGAAAACGAATTTGTTGTTATCAAAAAGGTAAGACCTAGTCTTAACGTGTGATTATGTATTTGCCCCATTTTGAGTAATTCTGATGAAATACATAAAATCAGTTGAAAAATGTTGCCAGAGAAGGGCCACTTTTTTTTCTATTAATTAAAATGATTTAAGTCTAGCAGCTGTGGTCCGATGACTTCTGTCCCTCGTGATCTAGTAAGGAAGCAGTGGAACCATACTTCTTCCTGTTAGCATGATTTGTAAAAGCTCAGACCTCTAGTTAAACAATAGCTGGGCCCTCAAGGTACACATGGAGCAGTGAAAGTAGATCAAGAGTGTCATCTAAATCACTCTGCTACCTAGCATCCCATTTAAGACACTTGAACAAAGACTTTCCCTTACAGCTAAACACTGAAGGAGAAATTAGTATGTAAACAGGCTAGGATTCCCCAAGTTTTTTGGATTAACTAATCTAGTGACCAATCTGGTTACTTGAAGAAAAACATAAATGTTATAAAACTATATAAGAGTGAGGTAGCTAGTGTAAAGAGCAGCAACAGTAAAGGTAAATGTGGGTATGACACTTTGAGGATAATTGACTGCTTTAATGTGGTTCTTGTTTCACTTAATGCAGTCCATGTTCTAACATGTATAATGTTTTTCTCACTTCATTGAGTGTGTTATTAAGAGGATACATTTTGGAGATGATGTAATTCCACAATTGCTTTAATATGCATTAGTGGGACTATTGAAGTAGTTTGTAGAATGCTTTAATTATTCAATATTAACCTCCATGCTTTCCATTTATTTATTTACGTTAACTTAGTGCACATTAAACAATAATATGTGGTGGAACATAAAATAAAAAGTACAAGGTGTTGTAGTGTACTAAACAATGGAGTGCTATGTCAGCAGTAGATATATATGTCCATCCATGTCATGGTGCTGATAAATGTTTATGTTATTTAGGATGTAGATGCTGCCTACATGGGTAAAGTGGAACTGGAGGCCAAGGTTGATGCCTTAACTGATGAGATCAACTTCCTGAGGACCCTCTACGAAGCAGTAATGCATACATTATTTCATTTGTTACTTAAACAGTGGAAACATTTATGCACTATAGATTAGTTAATAAGCTAAAATATAGCTGGAAGACCCCACAAACTGACCTGTTATGTGTTTGTTAGGAGTTACAACAGTTACAAGCACAGATCTCTGATACCTCAGTCATCCTTTCAATGGACAATAACCGAGCTCTAGACTTGGATGGCATCATTGCTGAAGTGAAGGCTCAGTATGAGGATATTGCTAAGAGGAGCCGGGCAGAGGCTGAAGCTGTTTACCAAGTCAAGGTAATCTATGTTAATAACATGGGAGTTATTTGCTTACAATTATACACTTTGTTAATGACATTAAGACTAAGACTTACTTAACAGTTTAAACTGGGTAATGGACCCTGAGAGTATGTAAGAAGACACGGTTTTTAGATTACTTATAAAGTTAAGGTTGACAATATTTGTGATACAAAGCTGAAATGTTTATGATAATGATCATATAAAAGGCTATAAGCATAAAAAGACTTGATCACGTCTGTTCCTGACATTAATGGCAAAGCTATGTCAGAGATGCCCAGGTTGTCTCCCAAAGTCAAGTAAGACTATGTCAAAAACACTAATCACTTTAAAGCATGTTAATAGAGCATACCAACAGAAGAATAAACTCACCAAGTCACGTGAAGGCTTGTTAATGATGCTAGGTCAGTAAAATGTAACAAATAAAAGTAAGTTATGACAAGATTTCTAATGTTGAGTTCCAACATGCTCATTGTGTATAGTGCAACATATCAACTTATAGTAAGTTATATCATGGACATTGTGGCTACTCAGTCATGTTAAGACATGTTTATGATAGATACTAAGGCTGCCTCCTTTGTAAAGCTAATGTATATCGGTGTCTCTTAACTAGCCTTCTAAATAAAACAAAGCATTTTTTAACAAATGTGAATGTATTTTAGATCATATATTACAGGTTCATGCATAACACAACAAGGCTTCTTAGCTACATGACTATAAAACTATATATGGGATACCATGAGACGTAAATACAACTTACAACCCAAATCTGATTATTTGATAGCAAAATATTAACAGGATTGATAGACAAAAGAAAAGTGATATATCATTTAGTTAATGTGCTGTCTATATTAATAATGTTTTTTTCTACAGGTAAAGGAATTGCAAGCATCTGCAGGAGAACAAGGGGATGTTTTGCGTAACACCAAGAATGAGATATCCGAGCTGAACCGCAGACTCCAGAGACTGAGAGCTGAAATTGAAAATGTGAAAAAACAGGTAAGAAAGAAATATTTTAAAATTTTAATCAAGGTTCAGTGGTAGAATATTGTAAGCAAGAATGTGAAAATATCATATAGCACAATTACATAACTTTAATTTTATACATCTGAAAAATATGTAATTTGTGAACCATACACTGTATATTATTTACTTAATAGAAAAACCATTTTTTGGCTCATTATTTTATTCTTATCCTCTGTTCTTCTCAGAATGCCAAATTGCAGACAGCTATTGCTGAAGCAGAAGACCGCGGGGATCTCGTCCTGAAGGATGCCCACACAAAACTCTCTGAGCTGGAAGCTGCTCTGCAGAAGGCCAAGCAAGAAATGGCTCGTCAACTGCGAGAATACCAGGAGCTGATGAATGTGAAACTGGCTCTGGATGTTGAAATCGCCACCTACAGAAAACTGCTGGAAGGAGAAGAGACAAGGTACTTTACTTGTTTCTATTTAAAAGCCATGCGGAATTCAATGTAGAAAAGAGACAAATTATAATAACATTGATGTTACAATAGCTCTGTCTGTCCTACATTTTTTTCTCTAAATCATGTGTAAGTCAGAAGAAATTCCTTATTTTGTTCTGTATTATTGTTTCAGACTGGCCTCAGACAACAATGTCAGCATTTGTAAGTATTCCTCTTATACCGTAGTTTCCATCAATGTCATCTATGTATTGGTCACCTGTACAGCACACTGCAAATACCTTTTAAATATATAATGCATAGTGTTAAAATTAAGACGAGTGTAAATAGGCCTATCACAAAGACCATAGTGTATCTAAAAACATAAGTATTGAAACGTAATACCAAGTGTAAGAGCCTAATATTGTACGTCCAGTGACAAGTAGAAAATGCGATGGTAAATAGATAAATGGTATGAGCTCAACCTTTTTTTCCCTACAGCTGTGATCAGTGGAAAATACTCTCAAGGAGCCGGTGGCAGCAGCGGTGGAGCCGGTTTTAGCATTGGTGGTGGATTTGCAAGTGGAGGAAGCGGAGGAAGTTCCAGTGCTATATTTACTTCAGCGAGTGGCGGTGGAGGGTTCACCTCTGCTAGCCGCAGCGGTGGCAGCTCCAGTGTGAGGTTTTCATCCAGCCAGTCAAGCTATAGAAGTTAAATTTTAGTAGCAAGGCAGCACTGCTATCTGCAAAATATCTCAACGTGTATGGCATAAAAATACAGAGCCTTGAAATTATGATATTCTTCTGACCCCATCCTTGCATTTTCTAAAACTCAGCCCTTATTTTGAATTTGCTGTATAACCCCTTAATGACAAAGCCCTTACATGTATTGTTTTCAATGGGTGTAGGGGTTGCCCATTGTCATTAAGGGGTTAATGAACATCTTAACAGGAACAGAACCTCAGAGCACTAAGGGATGCAAGTGATGGATTAAAATCGGTCAAAAGAACAGTTACATGAGATATACAATTTTTGTCCTAAATGCCTCACTTACGGATTTTCCAACTAAATAAAGAGTAACACCATGATAAATAAAATTTGTTTTATCCTGACTATATTGTCGTGATGTTCGTGAATTAATTCATTCCATGTCTCGCTCTATGGTGCCTATATCATGGGTTAAAAAGAACCACATTGTCTGCTCCATTATACATTTGATATTCTCTCTCTTCCCTTCATTAAAATCCTAATTCTTAATAGGTATTTGTTTCACTGCTATCAGATAGAACCTAGATCATATGTTTTGAGGTGCTATTATTATCAACTATGCATAATGGTGTATGAAGAAGTAAGTTATAGATATTAACATCAGTGATGTTCATCACATCTTGGCCGAGATACTATTACCAGAAATACATGTAGCCCTGGTAATAGAATACTTATTCCTAACTGCAATAGAACATTTGAAATTAAAAAGTGTCCCAAAATAGAGTTCAGTTGTTTGATTGCTATAGCATAGTGGCAATGCTCCACATTAGTCTTTATAGGAGCTGCCTAACTCCAGCCCTCGAGGGCCACAAAGAAGCCCAGAATTCTGTATATTCTTGACCTAAACCAAGCAGTTTAATAGTTGTTAACTCAAATGGCTGTGCTCAAGCTGGGTTATCCAAAATGTTGGCCCGTTTGGGACCCTAGAGGCCTAAAATTCTTCACCAGTGGTAAAGCATAAAGCATGTTCAGCAATAATCAGGGAATGTGTATCTAATAGTCTTTCTTCATGTGGATAACTGGGGAAAGCCTGCTACCAAAACACAATTCCTTAGTACCGTAACCTTGATCTGATAAAATTAAAATAATATTGGAAAAAAAATTCCACACAATGTTTCCTCATTTCAACTTTATCAAACATGGGTTTGCCAGGTAATCAGTTTATGCAATAACATAGGTGGGGAAGCTCATTCACAAGACAACAAATATAAAATAGCTAAAATACTTTACTTATATATACCAGTTTATAATAATTACTTATTGTTTTTACAAACACTAGTGCCAACAGATGAAGGTTATAAACA
The DNA here is from genome assembly GCA_009364415.1 of Spea multiplicata. Taxonomy (NCBI): domain Eukaryota; kingdom Metazoa; phylum Chordata; class Amphibia; order Anura; family Pelobatidae; genus Spea; species Spea multiplicata. Next base: position 25,595 of record VKOC01046618.1, on the reverse strand, counting down.
CATTATAATGTTAAGTTCCTTCTAACATTGAGAGAAGGGTAATATATTAAGCTTTGAATGTTTTAGGGAGAGGCCTAATAGATACGTAAACATTATCATATTTTTGTGACCCAGTGCAAGCAAAGGAGAAACCCGTCCAGTCCAAGTCCAAAAGGGACATAATAACATTTTATAAGTAAATTGTAAGTGCCTACAGAACGTATTAAATGGATTATTTAAACTACATAGATATAGTGCTTATTGAATTTAACACTTTTGTAACTAAATACAGTGTTAGAAACTATAAGCGTAAGATTTATGTATTTTTTTTAAATACCAGTAATATATTCAATAACATTAAAAGCCTTTAAGCTTTTGGCTGAAAGTTCCAGGCTCCATGTTGTGTTTCTTGCAGAAATGCGGCATATATTCCAATTGAAATTTCCAGGGTGTGACCTAGCAAGGGCCATTGGTGAGTGTGCCCCACAAGAAAAACCGAGTTGCTCATTATAAAAATGCGTTTTGGAGTTAATTCATTTCATGAGTTTGGTCTTTAATCAAACCAACTCCAACTTTGGAGAAGGCATCCCTCTATTGTGCTATATTTCTTTATTCTTTAGTATGTATTTACTAGTAGTCCAGGTGGTTGAGGAAACCACAAATAGTACAAATTCCTAAAGTCTATAGACGTAGGGTGCTGAAGATGTTATAATGTAAAATGTGTTATCTCCAGTAGAAGGAACCAATTTTATTTCTTACGATTTTGATCTCTTGCTGGAAAAACATCTGCAGGTTAATCTAGAATTAATGGGAGATAGAAACCATTCAGCACATCTAGTCTGCCCTTTTCTTCTGATGTAAGCACTCAAGCTGCTTGAACGGATTGTGTACAATCGCCTTACTAACTTCCTCTCCTCTAATTCCCTCCTTGACCCTCTACAGTCTGGTTTCAAACCCATTCACTCTACTGAAACAGCTCTAACAAAAGTCTCCAATGACTTGCTCTCTGCCAAAGCAAAAGGTCACTTCTCTATTCTTATACGACTGGATCTCTCTGCTGCTTTTGATACAGTTGATCACCACTTTCTTGCTTCTGTAGGCATCCAAGATACAGCACTCTCCTGGTTCTCCTCATATCTGTCTAACCATTCCTTCTCTGTCAACTTCTCTGGCAAGACATCACGCCCCTTCGACTTTCGGTTGATGTGCCCCAAGGTTCAGTCCTCTGCTGGCCCTCTGCTGTTCTCTCTTTATACTTCATCTCTTGGCAGACTAATCAACTCATTTGACCTCCAGTATCATCTAAATGCAGATGATACCCTGTCTTCTACCTGTCTTCTCCTGATCTCTCTCCATCTCTCATGTCCCGTATTACCAATTGCTTGTCTGCTATTTCTTCATGGATGTCACAACGCTACCTGAAACTTAATCTTTCTAAAACTGAACTCATTATCTTCCCTCCCTCCATCTCCACTCCACTACCTGAATTCTCTATCTCCATTAACAACATGACTATCTCTCCTACTAATCAGGCCCGATGCCTTGGGGTCATCCTTGACTTAAAACTTCTCCTTCATCCCTCACATTCAGTCCCTCGCCAGATCCTGCTGCTTGCACCTAAAAAACATCTCTCGTATCCGCCCATTCCTCAACCAAGAATCCACAAAAACTCTGGTTCATTCACTTATCATTTCCCGTCTTGACTACCGCAATACTCTTCTGGTTGGCACTCCACTGTCTCGACCCTCTCCTCTACAGTCTATCCTAAATGCCGCTGCTAGGCTTATCTTCCTTGCACGTCGCTCCTCTTCTGCTTCCCCCCTCTGTGAAACCCTCCACTGGCTCCCAATTACCTAGAATTTAATTTAAAATCATTGTACTGACATATAAGGCCATCCATAATACTGCTCCTACATACATTTCTGACCTCATTAGCAAATACTCTCCTACTCGATCCCTACGTTCTTCCCATGGGCTAAACCTCTCCTCCTGTCAGGGTCCAGCGGTCAGAATGCGCTGCAGCAACTCACCGGACTACCCGCTACCTGCGGGTACCGTGTCCAGCGCTGTGTACCCGCTACCCATGGACATGGGTTCCGTCGCCGCGGCATCCATCTTCCCGTCTTCCTCCGGCGTGTGTTGCTAGGGGCGCGTGCGCGCCCTCTAGCTTAAACTTTATTTTTCCCATTCAGGGAACACAGAGTGCACGCTCGGATGCTGTCCCGCCCCGAGAGGCGGGGCGTAGCCAAGCGGCAAGTACAGTTATTGTACTTCCTTACGTGCTCTCTTTTGCTGATTATCGTGTACCAGACCCGGCTTGCCTTGACTCCTCTACGTACCTACCCTTCGTGTACCAGACCCGGCTTGCCTACGTTTATCCTTTTTGTTTCTCCTTGGCCTTGGCCACTAAACGGCTCCTGCACCTGTGTACCTGTGATTTTTGGCTTCCCCTTGACTTCGTTTTTGGGACTGATTATCTAAATACCGTGCCTGTTTCTCCTGCATACTGGTCTCCGCTCCACTTCTGTTGCTGCTGTCCAGTAACCCTGACACCTCCTCACTTATCACCTCTTCCTTTTCCTGTCTACAAGATTTCACTTGTGCTGCCCCATATCTCTGGAGTCTACTCCCAAGGAACCTTCAGCATTCACCCTCCCCCCAACATTCAAGAAATACCTCAAAACCCACTTCTTCGGAGAAGCATACCATTTTAGCTGCTAGAACTTCCTTCCTGTTCATCGATACAACCACCACACTACCTCTTAACCCTTCTCTATGCCTTATGTTTGTCACTCCATTTCCCTCTAGATTGTAAGCTTGCGTGCAGAGCTCTCTCCACCAAATGTATTGGTTTGTCTTAGTCTGTCAATTCTTGTCTTGTCATATCGCTTGAATTTATGTATTGTATTAAGTCCTGCGTAAACTCTTGGCGCTATATAAATAAAAGATAATAACAATAATAATTCAGTCATTGGTCTTGTCTTAGATTCAGAATAGCCATATTGCCTCTCCCATGAATGTTCAAATTCCCTCACTGTATTAGCCTCTACAACTTGGAAGCCCGTTCTATCACCCTCTTGGTAAAGTAAAACTTCCTTGTGTTACTTTATATGAATAAATGTTTCTCTTATTGTGAAATCTATATAAATGATTACAGACACTTAGCTGCTGGGTCCAAAAGTAACTGCATTAGCCCATCAAGTGACTCATAGCATGGTGCAATATTTGTCCGTATATTTCTCACATGGCCCTGAAGCCACGTATTATAATAACATAGGATGCATATCTCTCTTATTATAAGTTATCTATTAATTGAACGAGTAGCATGTCATATCTGAGATAAAAAAATATAACTGGATCTAGCATTTGTAATTCTTGTTATATTTTTAAGTTATTTGTATGACCTAGATCATACCTGCATTCATTTAGCAGACTGATCTTCCAGTGGCTGTTTAACATATATCCATACCTGGGAACTTCTGAGAGAGTGAGACAAGATGCCACTTCCCTGCCCGGAGAAAGAAGAAACTGACATGGAGATAGGTTAAACAGGACTTTATCTGGGTCAAAATTGAAAGTTCCAACGTATATATCTATCCACTTAGAACCACGGGTGGGCTGGACCGGGGGATGGGATGGGGCAATTGGCTTGGGGCTGGTCCAAAATTGTTCACAAATGGCCAGGGAGATATGAATGTTATGTGACTGTGTGGTAAAAGGAATGGCTGCTCGAACAGCCTGCAAAAAAAGTGTGCTAGCGCGTATATGTTACTGGGGGAGGGGCTGATGGGGCCAGTTGGCTTTACCAGCCCTCCCCTGCCTAAAAAAGTAAAATTGATTATGTCCCAATTTTTTTTAAAAAAAAAGATGAAAATCACTGACAACAAACATATGCATCATTTATACCAACAATCTCCCCCACTGTGAGATCAACACTACCATATCATACCATATTACAAGATGAATGGCAGCATTGTTTACATTATCTCTATGCTTTGTTGGTTAAAAACTGGTAACAGGTTCACTCGGCAGCTAGAAGTTTATGAATTCCTCAAGCATACTATCTCTCCTAGCTTGAATAAATATTATACTTAGCTGGGTGTGACTTTTTTAATGTTCTGTACTAATCCCTGTAGCATCTATCACTGCATAAACTGTCTATTTCTCTTCACTGCAGAGTATTTAATGGCACATAAGGGAGATTTGAGAGTGTGGTTAATGGTATGGCTAGTATTGTGCCAGAAGTTAAGGGTTCGTAAGAGCGACTCTATGGGTCGCTGGCAGGGAGCTCATCTAGCATCAACCAATACAGAGCAGCTGCTCTTCATTGGTTGATGCCAGAGGAGGCCGCTGCCTGCAACCAATAGACTCACTCTTATGGACCAATAACTCTTGGTGCCGGGAGACCAGGGTTCTTCCCAGGCCAAGGTTCGGCGTCAGGAGTTAAAGGTCCACAAGAGAGACTCTATTGGTTGCTGGCAGGGAGTTCCTCTGGCATCAACCAATGAAGTAAACGTGAAGAAGGACTGAAGACCAGTATGAGGGGTAGAACAAATAAAGTAATAATGAATTAGGACTTTCCTTTTGTGTATATGGAAACACAGCTGCAGCTGACCTTGGCTGATCAACCAATGAAGGGCAGTTGACCACAAGAACATACACCATGTATCCTTAATCTAATTTTACAAGATTACATTACATTTTATATGTCAAGCGATAATTAATAGCTACATAATTTTGTATTATGTATAAGATCAGGTAACCTTCTATACATATACCAGGCATAAGTGAGGAATAAACAGTATTTAATTTCTAATAAGACCTGTCATAGTTTGGTTTGAACAAAACCTTAGAATGGCGATCTGCCCAGTAATCAAAGTTATCAATGTAATAGACTTGCTTAGATTAAGCTGGTGACAATCTCTTTTTGAGAAGTATGTTTTTCTCTAGTGTCATCTTCCATATATTGAATACTGAGACCTCAATTACGTCTCTGGATATGGGCAAGTATGAGTGCAGAGGGGCAATCGCCTCCTGTAAGTATTGCTTTGTTGACTGTTGCCACCATTGAATGTTTCTGAATAGTCATCTCTCCTATTACTGTCCGGTGCATGTAATTGTATAGAGGGTGTATAGATGGTGTATCTAACTATCTTTTGTCACTGATGTATAATTGGGTTGAATTATTTTCTAGAGCATTATTTTTTCTCTGGTAATGCCTCATTAATAAGAATGTGTGAGCAAATATGCCTCTGGGTGATTCTTGGCCAAACCCGTTGTTTGCTAATTGATCGCCCAACAATGGGAAAATACTTAAAATACAGTTCATGATTAATATGTCTAAGAACAAAAATATGCAACAACTGTAAAAATGAACTAGAAACTTTATACAGAAATATTTGCATATTTAAAAAGCTTGTTTTTTTCCAGTTAAAATGCTTCTTTCGCAAACATAACTGAATAACAAGACTACATTTCAACACTTAATTATTTTAACTCTCTAAGTACTACTGAAGGCATAGAAACACTTATTGTTTACATGTTAGCTGTGTATTTGATTTAGGTCTATACCCTACTTTTTATATTTGATTGTTTAAGCCAGTTTTAGCCATGGATTCATCTGCATTTCTGCACTCTATTTGAGTTTTAAAACCAGTTTTTAGGACTTGGTGATGGTGTGCCAGCATTCCGATGATTGCAGGGTGTTCTGATTGCATCTATGTCTGTGCTTTAGCCATATATTTACTCTTGGATGAAAAGAAATAAAATCAATGTATATCCCAGTAATATATTTCACCTTACAATTCATGTACACTACTGTGCAAACGTTTTAGGAAGGTGTAATGCTGTAAACTGAGAAGGGTTTTTTTATTTCTAAAATAGACATGTTTATAGTTTACTGTTATCATTTAACAAACTGCAAAGTGAGTGAGCTGAAGAAAAATCAAAATCAAATTTGGCCTTCTAACGTCAAGGGCATTCCCGCTAACATCGTGGGAACCACCCCCTTTTAAAGGGGAAATGGGCGGGGAGTGGGGCTTGTCAAGACCCCACTCCTGCGACCATGAGGATTCAGGTTTTGACCTGGAGAACCGGATAAGCGGTTCCCAGTATGGACATCACTTCTGGAACTTCTTCTTTACACTGAAGGTAGTTCTTGTTTCTTAATAACTTTGGCTGTGTGTTTGGGGTCATTAACATTCTGCAGAATAAATCTCGAGTCAATCAGATGCCTCTCTGGTGGTATTGCATGATGGATAAGTATTTGCCTGTACTTCCTTTCATGCATAACGTTGTCCGTTACCATCTACATATATTTGATACATTTACCTAGGGGGATAGTGGTTTTAGGGAAACTACAAACATTTGCCTGGGTCACTAAAAAGGAAAAAAGTGACATTTATCATGGAAACAATTAATAAGGCTGAGGTGATTTGAATTGACAATTTCGTGTGCTCCAGAGTAACAAAAGATTGTTTGACGGGTTAAATACACACAAAGGATATCATTTGGCTTTCGAGTATAACAGTATAATCATAGAGACCAGACTTAGCAACATTCCATAAGAAAAAAATAACATCTTAACCACAATATAGGGAGGTGATGTTATGAGCCTTAGTCATGACACTACCTACGATTTCATACATGTATCTGCAGTGAAGTTTAACCTGACAAATGATGAACAAATGCACCCAACCCAGGGTGGGGGTCTAACTATTGTGAAAAATCATTCCCAAAAAAACACAGAATTAGACATGGTTTTTTTTCTTATTCATACCAATATTAATTATATATATATTTTTTGTTTTAATAAACTAGATCAGCGTTAGTAGTACACTTTATCCACTACTCAGAAAGCATGTGCTTATTATGTGTAAATAGAAATATATATTTTAGATTGAATGTGTGAATTAGTAATTCTTTATATTGAAATGCTTTGGTTACCTTAGTAATTCTGTTTTACATGTAAAGATACAGATATCTTCACATATCTATCTATTTTATTATTGTATCTACTGTTTATTTAAATTGTATAACAAATAATATATAAAATAAAAAAGCAAAATGTGACTGTAAATGAAAAACAAGCCACTTTAGGAATAGCAACTTCATTTGTCAAACAGCAACTGAATGAGCCAAGGATTACAAATGTCAGACGATAAAAAAGCAACTTAAGAAAGAAGAAGAGGCAGAAGCTTTTTTTGCATAGAATGTGAGCACTTTCAGTGTGTTATAATTCAGACATTATAGGTGTGAGTTAATCAGATGAGCTCAATGTTTAGATTGCTGGCAGGCATGCCAAACCCATTATTGATGTAAGATGATACATACACATGCCTGCGACCAAGCCCATACACGGAGATAGATAAAAAGGAGAGTTTCATCATTGAAAAATCCACTCTGCCTTTCTGTTACACATCCTCAGCATCAAATCTTTACACATTCTAGGGGATCATGTCGGTGTCTCGTCAAACAACATACTCTATTGGAACCAAAAAAGGTTTCAGTGCTGCCTCAGCTGTCCCATCAGGTGCTAACCGCTCCAGCTTTAGCACCCTCTCGGTCAGCCGCTCTGGTGGTGGAGCAGCAGGCGCTGGTCGTTCTAGCTATGGTGGCTTTGGAAGCAGAAGTCTCCAAAATCTAGGAGGAAGCAAAAGAATTTCCATCAGTTCTCAGTCCCGTCATGGATACGGTTCTGGGTTTGGTGCTGGTAGTGGGGCTGGCTTTGGTGGAGGACTGGGTTCCGGATTTGGTGGTGGCCAAGGATTTGGTGGTGGTCCTGGGTTTCCAGTGTGCCCTCCTGGAGGAATCCAAGAAGTTACTATTAATCAGAGCCTCTTAGCTCCTCTGAATTTGGAAATTGACCCAAATATTCAAAGAGTTCGCACAGAAGAAAGGGAGCAAATTAAGACCCTTAACAACAAATTCGCCTCCTTTATTGATAAGGTAAGAGAATCAATTTTTATGTTAAATTATAAATTTTGAGTGGTTTGTATATACATGTTTAAAGGTTCCCTTGCTTTGATGAGGAGATTTTAGCATCATAGATCTCACACAATACACCCTCTGCAGACCACTGTGTTCATAGACAAAATTAATATTTCTTTTTGGTTGCCCCACAGGTCCGATTTTTAGAGCAACAGAACAAAGTACTTGAAACCAAATGGAGCCTCTTACAAGAGCAAGGTGTTAAGACAATTAAAAGTAACATTGAACCCCTCTTTGAAAGTTATATTAATAACATGAGAAGGCAACTAGACAGCTTGGGAAATGACAAAGCCCGTTTGGAAGCAGAACTAAGACAAATGCAGGATGTTGTTGAAGATTTCAAGGCCAAGTAAGTGAATTAGATGCCTAAGCATTATACAGTAAATGCATTTTATTACCATTAAACTAAGAAGTAACAATAGTATAGAGCTCCCTCTGTGATGAATACAGAAAGAGAATTTATGCAATTTGTGTTTTTTTATTCCTTTGCTTCGTAGGACAGACAGAGAAAAACGTTACATTTTGGAAATGATCCAAATGTATTTTTTTTATTGAATGAGTATATGGTATCATTCCTTTACCATGATTTATAAAAATGATACCCTTTCTTTAATCATTTTCTGTTAACTATAAGCGTACAGCAATAATACAGAGTAATGTTTGATAAATTGCACTTGCTTCAAACTTAAAAGTCAAGGGCATATCGGCTATTTCATTGCATTTTGTTGAAAGCAGTACTGACTCAATAATAGGACATAGTTACTTGACTGTAGGAGCATAAAAACTACAGTACATCCTAAGTTAACTGAAATAATTTACAGAAACAGAAACACCATTCCTTCGCAATTCACCAACAGTTTAGGTTTTAAATGGAACAAATCTACATCTTACCATTAAGAATTACCCCTTTTGTCATCACAATGTCATTATTAAATATTCATTGTATCCCCCATCAATTTACATTGTATGCATACGTGAAGGGCATTAGACTACTTAATAACTGATACAAGTGCTAAAATGTTTAATGTCAGTAACTATGAAATACAGATTACATATCATTTTTTTGTTAATAATAGATATGAAGATGAAATTAATAAGCGCACAGCTGCAGAGAATGAATTTGTGGTGCTGAAGAAGGTGAGACACGTTATCCATCAAACAAAACTCCTACCTTATAGGCTGCATGTAACTGTAATTTAATAAGACTCACACCCTTGTACTTTTTATTTGCAGGATGTGGATGGTGCCTACATGAACAAGGTGGAGCTGGAGGGTAAGGTGGATGCTCTGACAGATGAAATCAACTTCCTAAGAGCTCTCTTTGAAGCGGTAATTACACAGTAACTTTTCTTTGCACAACTTTAACATGGCACCACACATTCTAATGGAATTCATAGGATTCTTATTGAGCATATTTTTCACGTGTCATCTCTTCATCTCATGTGACATCATATACAACTGGGGTTATATCTGTTAGCTTTCAAAACTCCATGTTGTTATCCCTCCGCTTTGGTCTTTGCTAAATTCCAAGAGAGAGATGTATGCATGTTTCTTGGCATACATCAGAATTAAGCTGGGCATCTTGGGTTCAGCAATAAAGTGAGATGAAACCATCTCTGTGTGATACCTTAAAATCAATTGTTCCAGCAGCCTTGGTCAATAGGTAGAGAAAATAGCTGAGATTAGGTTGGGATAGGCGAAGGTATAAACATCAATAACAAAAAAGAAAGCCATTTATATACTAAATGTGCATATGTTTTTATACTACTAATTTTAAGTCCAAGGCTCTAATTTGCATTCTGTTACACTAATTGAAGCTCTTGTGTGCTAGGCCATCTTAACTAGAGAGGTAACAGTCTTGATATGTTCTAAAGAATATTGTGATCTTATCATTTTTTAGGAGCTCAACCAGATGCAGGCACAGATCTCAGATACTTCAGTTGTTTTGTCCATGGACAACAACAGAGTTCTGGACATGGACGGTATCATTGCTGAAGTGAAAGCTCAGTATGAAGAGATTGCCAACAGAAGCCGGGTAGAAGCAGAGTCCTGGTATCAATCAAAAGTGAGTACAGAGAACTCAAATTAATGAACATAAGATTATGTTTTTTTAAAAAAAGATATATCCAATAGTGTTGCTGCCTTCTACAAAGAATTCTTTGGTGTGAGAATGGTTTATAAAATCTTGGGGAAAAATTACCCTGAAAATCAGCTCATTATCACTTCTGCAAGAGTTACCATGGAAGAAGGCAAAAATACAGCTTTTCTAGTGAATACAGGGAGTTATAGAAGAAGAATATGATGTTGGGGAAATGTGAGGATGAAAACACTATATATATCTATGTAAAATAAATATGCACAGATGTATTCAAATTTCAAAGTTTTAAGCCCTTTTTTGATGTTTGTATTATAGTATGAGGAACTACAAGTTTCTGCTGGAAGACATGGTGATGATCTGAGGAGCACAAAGACTGAAATCTCTGAGCTAAATCGCATGATTAACAGACTTCGCTCTGAAATCGACAATGTGAAAAAACAGGTGGGTCTACAGCTTGAATGGCCCAAGGCAGAAAATAGCATACAATGTTGCATTGTCTAAGCATTAATTAATTGTCTTCTAATAACTGTGTATGAAGCAATTTAGTACTTGGAAAATACATAACCTACAATAGAAACTTGTAGCGATAATCCAAAAACCCTTGAAAGGACTGATGCATCTTTGTTAACCCATAATGGACATATACCAACCCATTTTTAAACTTATTCTTTATGTATATAGTGTGCCAAGCTGCAGAGTGCAATTGCTGAGGCTGAGGAACGTGGAGAGCTTGCACTGAAGGATGCCAAAAACAAGTTGGCAGAGCTGGAGGAGGCTCTGCAGAAGGCCAAGCAGGACATGGCTCGCCAGCTGCGAGAATACCAGGAGCTAATGAATGTGAAACTGGCTCTAGATATTGAAATCGCTACCTACAGGAAACTTCTAGAAGGAGAGGAGAGCAGGTGAGCTATCGTCTATTTAAACCACATTGGACTTAATATGACACCTTAAATATGTCACTATATTTTCCCATGGGGAAATGGAGGTTCTATGCCTTCAATGGAGGTTGTATATTTCAATGGATGTTTTATGCCTTCAGGTTTGTAGCTCTTGATTTATTTGAATTAAAAGAAAATAACCTATTGAACACTGAAATTTGTCTTTGTTTCATGTAGGTTGGCTGGAGAAGGTGTCGGAGCTGTAAACATCTGTAAGTTGGATTACTGAATTTTTACTGCAATTTGGCTTTTGCATTTGTTTTCATAACAGCTAAGAATATGTTGCTTTTTGTTAACAGCTGTTGTGAGCTCTTCCTACGGAAGCAGCGGTGGAGCTGGACATGGTTTTGGAGGAGGAAGTGGATTTGGAGGAGGAAGTGGATTTGGCGGTGGAAGCGGTTTTGGCATCGGTGGTGGAAGTGGATATGGTTCTGGCATTGGCGGAGGTTATGGTGTAGGAGGTGGAAGCTTCAGCTCAAGCAGTGGAAAAGGGGGCAGCTCAAGTGTCAAAATTGTGTCAAAAACATCCACAAGCTCCAAAAGATATTAAAATTCCAAAACTATTGCTATGTTGGTGACAGAAGCTTTAGAGATCCTGAGAAACTTATGGCTGTAGTCAAAATGGTCTTGACACATACCATAAGTGTTCTTTTGTAAGAAGTTACAATGTTGAGGTTAAATGTAAGCATCACATGTTTGTGTTTTACTACAGTCTTTCATCTGCTTTACTTAAGCATTGTAGACAGATACAAGCCACAAATTAACCTCTGTCACCAGGTGCAAATTTGAAGGCTCCCTGATATTGCTCACTCAACAAATATCTGCATTACTAGGTTGAGTAAAATCTATGGAACATAATGTCATCCAGTAACCATGTATCAAACATTACTTTCTTATTTGACAAATGGTCTAAAGTGCACCCTGCTTTTCTATAAACCAGAACATGCAATTTAGTTGATGCTTTACTTTTATGTTCCTCTGAAACAAATGTATTGTCTTCAATTCTTCAATAAACTGCAATCATCTTGATTTGTGTTGCCTCTTTTTTGTTGGTGTGATATACTTATGGTGAACAAAGAAAATCACCATCTGGTGATTTGTCTTTTGGTATTACAGCTTCATTGTCAAATGAGTGCATATGCATACATTATAGTAAATTGTTTATTGCTAAAATCGATAATAATAGATATTTTATGTAACATTATACTTATAGTAAGAACATCCAAATACATAAATAAGATATTCTCACTAACAATATACTAGTGCACAGATGGGTAAATTCCACATTTACAGAACTTTAAAAATGGTTAACTTAAAAATAGATGGATACTTATTTTACAATAAATGAACACAAACTATTCTATTAGTCTATTGTTTTCTTAATTAACCTGCAAAAAGTAGTTATGTCATATTTCTCTAGAAGCAGAATAACTTTGTTTTTTTGATTCTGTACTCACAGATAAAATGTATAAACCTTTCACAGATAAAATATCAAAAGCAGTTTTCATAGTGGGTCCAATAAAGGAAATTGTATTCATGCATTTAACAGGTCACATTCTGCCAAGATCCGTAGCTAGAAGCCAAACTTCACAGACTTAAACTCTATATTTGGATATTTCTTAGATTGCATTTACTACATGGAGGGAAAGTTAACAAAGTTTCTGTTAAAATAATTAACATACGCAATGCCAGCTCCAATTTTTGAGACTAGGGGGCTTACCAATTAATTTGGGCATTTAGAGAAAAGTTGACATTAGTATGCATTTTAAAGGGACAATGCGGGCCAATTTTCCTACAAGGCTTTTGAGAATTTTTACTGTGAATTGTTCAAGGCTAGTTTAGCTCTTGATGGAGAAGTAGCAAAAGAGGGTTGGAGCTTTATAATGTATGGTGATACAGTTTAAGCTTCACATCTTCTTTAAGCTCCCACTTTAGTGATTAAACTTAATGGTTCTTAGTAGAGGTGATGCTATAATACCGTAGTAGTTTAACCAGCTATCTGATGTCTACATATAATGTAGAAGGGAAGCAGAACACAGAATTTTAATGGACACCTCCATAATAAGTAAAAAAAATAAAACTGAAGAACATATATATATAAATATATATATAAATTAATTTTACAGTGAAACTGTTCTCTTAGTATGAGAAATTAAGAAATCTAACAAGTTAGAACTATGAAATAAAAGGGATTTTTACAAGCCAGCAATTACACATAAATTCCAGAGTTGCCCTTGAGGGGAAATATAATGTTTCCGCTCATCTGAATTATAGGCCTATCCATATAAAATCAAGCTTTGATGAGAATTTACGGGAAATCATCATGTATCACTTAAAATTAAAACAGGTCGCATGTTAACGCATCTTCCATTCTTGGTATATTTAGAGCATGTTTCATCAAGTCCAATATATCTTCAACAGATTCTTTTGCCATATTTTTTTTTGAATTTCGAAAATCAGCATTTGGTCAGCATTTGTATAAAAAAAAGTTGATATCCTCAAACCAATATGAACCTGACATGAAAAAAGGGGTATACATTAAAACATCCTTTTGGAACGTGAAGCTGAATATTTCATTAATGGAGCATTATTCTTCTGGAGTTCAGGTTGCCCCACTGTTTGAATTATAAGTTATACTATCATGTTAGAAGACGGACTAGGTTGTGTTTCTAAAACATAGGTAGAGATACAAGAAATTAAGGTACAAAACTGTATTGAGATACCGTGTACAATGCATACGGACGGGCCGCTGATTTATATTTAAGGTGGTAAGGTAGTTTTTATTTACTACAAGAAAAATGTATACCTTCCAAGTGTTGGGGAATTGGGCAGGGAGTGTCAGGACCCCACTTCTGTGACCTGAAAAGTTCCCAGGTATGCCACCTTGCGATGCTGTGTAGCTGATTGCTGCAAGGTGGCTCTTCAGGTATGGTGGGTAGTCCTGCCCTGACCATGTCCACATGGGCGTAGGAACCCCTAAAAATCTGGGGAGTAGCATTTTTTCCCATCAGATACCCCCTTCTTTCTCCCCACCAGGTACGTCTTTCTTTACTATCCCCTCCCCACTTTCTCCCCATCTCTTTTTTTTCAAACAAGTACAATAATATATAACTTAAAACTGGTAAAAATAATACATAATGTATGTTTAATACATTAAATATAGGGACAAAACCAGCTAATCTTTGTAACATTTTTTTAAAAAAAAATTGAAAAATTGCACCCGAGGCAAGAATTTCCTTGGGCCAGCTCCCTAGCATGCAATACCGAAAAAAGTCAGTGCAGTCCTTCTGACAGTGACTTTGAGAGGTCTTCTCCCCCAGAGTTCTTTGTCCTCTCATTTACTAAGCCACACCTCTCTTTTACTTACTCCAATAAACAACACATGTAAACAGCACTTGCATGTATAGATCAACTGAATACAAACCCTATATTTGCAGGTATACATACATAATGTATGCAAACATAGCATAGCAGGTATAGATCAGCAGAATAACACACAAAACCCAGCTTTGCATGTATAGATCAATTGAAAAATCACATTTGAACTCAGCACTGAAGGTATAGATCAAATAAACAGAAACAGACATATAAATCCTGTATTTGCAGGTGTACAATAATAATGTATAGAAACATAGCATTGCAGGTATAGATCAACAGGATAACACACAAACCCAGCTTTGCAGGTATAAATTAATTGGAATTCACATAAAAACTCAGCATTAAAAGTATAGATAAAACCCCTTAAATTACACACATAGATCACAAGTTGTACACCCCAAAGGCAGCACTAGCGTCCACATTGCCCACATAGAACCTGACCAGCACCCAAATTACACAAACAGATTACAGTCCAGAGTGAGCCAATTTTGTCCCAACAGCCCAGTGTGAGCCAACTTTGTCCCCAAACAGCCCAGCGTGAGCCATCTTTGTCCCCAAACAGCCCGCCCTGTGTCGTCTTTGTCCCATAAACACCCTGTCTGTGCCATCTTGGTCCCCAAGGCTCAAACATCCTGCTTGTGCCATCTTTGCCTCTCCATAAATCACATCCATAATACATATATACATTAATGCATTCTCACAAATCATTCAAGCAACTCATCCACACATTAATTCATTCTCTGATTCAGTCACACAATTCATCCACAAATAAATTCATTCTCTCACTCGTTCATACAATTCATCCACACGTTAATTAATTTGTTTGCTCTCATTCTCACTCTTTATTTCAAGATTCTTGCTACCCCCTTTCTTACTATCTATCCCCCCTTTCTCATTATCTACCCCTCCCCCTTTGTAGTTCACTTACCTTGAGGAAGTCCTGTGGTGGGAGCGCTAGGCTTCCTTCTCGCTACTTGGCCGCGGGCTTCACTGCTGATTGCTGGAATATGACGTCATATTCCGGCGCTCAGCGGGAAGGGCAGGCACCGAGAGAGCCGCGTGCTCCCACCACCGCAGAGTTTGAAAAGTGCTTATATCACCATAGTAACCTAAAGGGTGTTCCTGTTGATTAAACCATTCTGTTCGTGGTTATGGTGATAAGGCTGCTATTTAAACTTCAGAATCGATTTTAATACATAACTCCCAGTGAGTTATTGTGAAATTTAAATATGACGTTTAGAGATGTGTGTTTTCAATAGAGTTTTATTGGGGTGTAACAACAGATGCTGCAGACAAGGCACTAAATTACCAGTAATTAATATATAGCAATGTGGAATCTCTTACTCATCAGAATTAACAGAAAACAGTTACTATAGCAAACCAGTTTGGTAGACAAAAATAATAAATACAATTGTAATTTTGTTACTTACTAATTCAAAAATGTCAACCACAACACTAGACTATTAATGTCTCACCTTTAGAAAATGTTTACGAATCTGGAATTCAATAATTTTTATACCAAAGTGCAAGCACAACTAACGTATTTGCTCGATTATAAGACAAGGTTTTTTCAGAGCAAATGTTCTGAAAAATACCCCTCGTCTTATATTCAAGGTTGTCTTATAATCAGACGTCAAATAGAGGTCTGACTATAAGACTAAGATCCAGATCCCCCAGCAGCGTTGCAGGGGAGCCGGATCCTCCTCTCTGGTAACCTCTGCTGTTGCCGACACTTCTGCTGGGGCTTTTATGACTGAACACCGGAAGGTCATGTCACTCCGGTGCTCCGTCATAGAAGCCCGGTGGAAGTAATGGGTAGCAGAGATTGTCTACACCTATTGCGCAGACATCCACCAACTGCCCCCACTAGACACCAAGGAGTCTGAAGTACAAGGAACGAGTCTGGGGAAGCATTGGTAAGTCGGGGCAGAGTGGCATATTGGAAGACATAATTGTCCTACCCTCACTTTTATATTCATTTTATGTTATTCTGAACATATAGCATAGCCCTAACATTTTTGTAAATTCTTCACAAACATAATTTTGCGGGAGCAGGCATAATTGGACACACATATTGCAGGAGCGGGCGGGATTGGACACACACATGTTGTGGGAGCGGGCGGGATTGGACACACATATGGCGGGAGTGGGCGGTAATGGCCAGAAATTCAGCGGAAGCAGGATAAAGAAAACAGTCCCTATGGAAGATACTGTTGTAATAATATTTGTTTGTCATTTGTATGTTGGACATGTTTTATTTTCTCTTCGTTTAACTTATTCATTTGATATAAATAAAAAAGAATTAAAAAAAAAAAGAAAACAGTCCCACGCAGGTCTCTAGTATCCTGCTTGTCATTCAATGAAGATGTGAGTGTGAGGGGGGGGGGCATTGAAGAAATTCTTCAAATACCTCAAGTACCCTAGCTTCACCCCTGTGAGAAACATTTCACTGGCTGCTTTAGTGATTGATTACTTAAACCATAAGAAATGCTTGTTATACATGAACCCTAATGTCAGTTTGACAGAGAGTTCTACTTAGAAGGATTTTATGTATAGTGACAGCTCTTGCCCATTAATTTGGTTGAAATTCTGGTAGTGCCACATACAGATGAAAAAAAACAAACTTAAAGCTTATTCATAATTGTTGCAGATGTCCAAAGAAGACCTAAGAACTTAGTCAAAAAATATAACATAGCAACAGAAGTTATACGGGCATCAAAAATTATGAAAGATTTCCTACCCAAAAATACCTGGGAAGAAGATCTCGGACTAACAATAACAACCGAAGATTGCTGTAGATCGCTCCAAAGAACTAACCACGTAACCCACTGCCTAAAAGTGAATCAAATTAATCCAATTAATGAACAGATGGTATTCAGTCCCAACTAGATTACACAAAATATATCCGAACGTTATACCAGTGTGCTGGCGATGCACTAAACATTAAATTATATATTATGAGAATAAAGTGTCATGTCAGTATATACTGTCTTCATTGAGTATCAGAAAAAAAGATAAACAGAAAAGAAAAAAGGAGGCGGTACCACTTAAAACATCTTATATAGAGCTACACTGTATCACCAAAAGTATGTGGACATCTGACCATCACACCTATATAAACTTGCTGAACCTCTTATTTTAAAACCAGAGCCATTAATATGGAGTTGCCTCCCACCTTTGCGGCTATCACAGCCTCTGTTCTTATATGAAGGTTTTCCACCAGATTGTAGGAACTGCATTCAGCCAAAAAAAAACATTTTGAGGTCAGACACTGTTGGTGGACAAAAAGCCCAGTTCACAATCTGCATTCCAATGTATCCAAATGTGTTCAAGGTCTTGCTTTGTGCACAAGGGCTTAGCCATGCTGAAACAGGAAAGGGCCTTTCCCCTAAAAAACAGTCCAAGACTATTATCCCTCCTTCCTCAAACTTTACAGTAGGAACTATGCATTCCAGTAACAAGCATTCTCCAGACATCCACCAAACCCAGATTACTCCATCAGACGCCCAGACAGTGACCTGTGATTCATCACTCCACAGAACATGTTTTCACTGCTGCATAGTCCAGTGGTAGTGTGCTTTAGAGCAATGCAGGCAATGCTTGGTATTGCAAATAGTGATGCCACTCATAGCTTAGTTTGCTAGTTGCTGTTACTCCTAGACGCTTCTACTACACAAATATAGCAATTACAGTGGAGATCTACTGGGGACAAATTTCATGTACCGAGTTGTGGCAAAGGTGGCATCCATAACAGTCCCATGTTTAAAGTCACAGAGCTATTGTGTATGACCCATTTTATTGCCAATGTTTGTCTTTGGAGATGGGATGCGTTTGTGCTTGGATTTTAGCAATGGGTGAGGCGGAAACACCTAAACTCTAAATAATATAATCATATAGTGCACCTCTCCACTTTCCATATACAGTAATTTACATGAATTAAGCAATATTTGTTAAAACCAAAGTTGTAGAAATCCAAATGCACAAGTCTATTGTGCCCCTTTATTAAAAAGAGTTATGAACAATGCCCAGGCCATGGTTATGAAATGTGCCTACAGGTATATTCCTTGCAACATCCTTACCCAATGGTAATGCAAAATGTTCACGTGGAACTCGCAAGTTTCACATCAGACCATAAAGAGGTTTTGCGGTCTCTATCGAGCTATCTACCCTTAACAAACGCAATACATAGTTTTCCACAAATAAATAAAAACTAAACCAAAATGGCAATCTGCAGCTCTGTTATATATATTAATCTCCCCTTGCCCAGCTCAGGGAGCACTATACCTTGTAGGTATTTTATTTATAGAATGGATGGTACTTGAAGCCATAGATACACTCATACTGTGCTCAGGTGACCTGCAGAGAGGCCAGAATGTTTCTATACAATTCGCCCATTGAGCCCTATGATGAGTGTAAGAGCATTTTTTTTTATTGTCAGTACCATGATTGAGTTATCCTGACATACATCATCTATCACTGATTCAGAGATGGTAAAGGGATGGCTTTTAGTTCTGACATACTATATTGATTGCCAGGCACACCAGGACAGGTTCTGCCACACCGACACCCAAACACACACACACCAGGACAGGCTCTGACACACCAACACCCAACACACACACCAGGACAGGCTCTGCCTCACTGACACCCAACAGGCACACCAGGACAGGTTCTGCCACACCGACACCCAAACACACACACCAGGACAGGCTCTGCCACACCAACACATAAACACACACCAGATCAGGCTCTGCCACACCAACACGTAAACACACACACCAGGACACCGACAACCAAAGAAATGCACAAGGACATATCCTGACAGGCTACAACAATAAAAAAATATTTTCCACACTGCTTTTTGTTGCCCCCCTTCTGTGCTTTTGTCCCCTTGTGTACCACCCCCAGCCAGCCCCACTTATGCCTACCAAAATGGTGGAGCTTGTGGTAACGTCTTCTCCCCGTTCCTCATTTTGCCCTCACTTCTACTCCTACCCTCCTCTCTTCAATATACAGAAAGGTACACAAGTATACAACACAAGTATACAACATACCCTCTTTTGTCAGAGGGGTCAAGCACAAAAGGCCATAATGCAATCATGAAAGACTAGAGCATGGTATAATTAAAAAAAGGCTTCCAGTGGCTGAAGAGGTACCAAAAAATCTGAGGTCCATAGGTAGGATGCAAAGGCTCTGGGCCTTAGAAATAGGACAATGCAAAGGGGTATGCTAGCATAGGCCAACTGGACCTAGACTTTGTTTGGCAGGTCTAGAGGGCGACGGCTGCTTTGGTAAATAATCAGGGGGGCATGTTAGGGACAAAGTGTAACAAAGGTACCTTATGTAAAGACTTATACAGAAATTATGCAAAGATTATGCATATTCTATATGCAAAGATTATGCATATTCTATAACAACACATATATTTGTGTCATTGTATGTGAGTATGGATTATTTGTTTTAATAAATAACCTGTATTAATCCTAATAGCTCTTACTGTACTCTTTAGTATATTTTCATGAGCTTACATAAAATCTCAGTTCTAGATATTGACTAATAAATATTATTTTAAAAACTGCAGTATTCAGCACATTCCTGACGTCATACTATCAAGTACAACAATAGCTAGTTTTAGATAGATAGGTGTGGAGGATTAATTTAATCCATGTTTGGGACTCATTTTGAAACTTCATTTACCATATATCAATGTTAAGTCTCATGAACTGACATACATAGGAAGGCAATTTTATATATTTTCTTTTTCAAATCCTTGAAAAGATCAATATAATTGCATTATCTATTTTAAGGGAATCTGCATGTTGCGGGGTGACTTTTGTTACACAGGAAAACGTAAAATATCATCTGTTTCGACTCAATATAATTCTATGTGAATATTTATATTAATTTCCCTGTACTGCATCTTATGCCAAGTTCTGGAACATTTACAAGGCTATAATCCTTTGCACTCCCACTTTGTCTGAAATATGACACTTTATTCTGCACAACTAGCAACTATGAGCATTTTATTACATACACAAATATAATGGTATGTCTGATAAAATAAATGTTGTTTAAGTTTTCATTCATTTTTATGTAACTTGGTTTTAATTACACTCCAACTTTTTCATTCAGAGGTTTTTCATTTGAAACTTCTTACAATCTATTCATGCATTTTTTAATGTTTGTGTTAAATTTATTGGATTTATATACAGTGAAACAGGAAATTTGTTACTTTAATCATTAACAAAGTTTTGCACAATGTGGATGACAGGCGAACATCTAGTTGTATACTGAGAGTTTCCAAAAAAGAGGATTCATCGAGAAACCAAACTTTGCACATCAGGAAATATTCATGTGAATTAGTCAGATGAGATGCTCAACATATAGATTGCTGGCAGGCATGCCAAACCCATTAATAATGTAAGATGATGCATACTCGTACCTGTGACCAAGCCCATACACTGAGACAGATAAATAGGGGAGTTTCGTTCATGAGAAATTCACTCTATCTTGTTGCTGCTCATTCTCAGCACCAAATCTTTACACATCTAATAGAACCATGTCAGTTTCTCGCCAAACAACATATTCTGTTGGAGGAACCAAAAAAGGTTTCAGTTCTGCTTGTGCTGTCCCATCAGGGGCTGCCCGCACCAGCTTCAGCACTCTCTCTGTCAGCCGCTCTGGTTATGGAGGTGCCAACTCTGGCCGTTCTAGTTATGGTGGCTTTGGCAGCAGAAGTCTTCACAATTTAGGAGGGAGCAAGAGAATTTCCATCAGTTCTCAGTCTCGTCATGGATACGGTTCTGGGTATGGTGCTGGTAGTGGAGCTGGCTTTGGTGGAGGACTGGGTTCCGGATTTGGTGTCGGACAAGGATTTGGGTTTCCAGTGTGCCCTCCTGGAGGAATCCAAGAAGTTACTATTAATCAGAGCCTCTTAGCTCCTCTGAATTTGGAAATTGACCCACAAATTCAAAGAGTTCGTACAGAAGAAAGGGAACAAATTAAGACCCTTAACAACAAATTTGCCTCCTTCATTGACAAAGTAAGTAATTTTATTTTGTTTTGGTTTTATTGACTATAATCTAGTAGCTGCTGTGAACATATGGGTTTGTGGGTTATGTTGCGGATACTTTCTAGACCTATTACCACATAATCTCTGCTCAATGCGTATTTTATAGATACTATGAATATTTTTTTGTCACTCAGGTCCGATTCTTAGAGCAACAGAACAAAGTACTGGAAACCAAATGGAGACTCTTACAAGAGCAGGGTGTCAAAACAGTGAAAAAAAGCTTAGAACCCTTATTTGAAACTTATATTAACAGCCTAAGGAGACAACTGGACGGTCTGGGAAATGACAAAGCCCGTTTGGATTCTGAACTGAGACAAATGCAAGATGCTGTTGAAGATTTTAAGGCCAAGTAAGTAAATAATGACTTGCTATATTTCCAAATAGATTATTTAGATGCAAAAAATAATTTGCGTTAAATACGGTCTGGATAATTAGCAATAGTTTTATTTGGGTTGCATGTAATGATGTTTTTAGCTATGTTTTTGTTCATTTTAAACAGTTAACATGAAAATTAGCGTAAATATAGTGAGGTAATGGTATTTTGCTATGGAGCTGAATTATTTTAATATAGACAGACCAGATAGGGGTACTGAGAAGACCTAATTAAACAAGTGGGAACTTTTTGAGATATAATTCAATCGCTCAAAACTCTATTTTGGATGACTTTATTCACAAACATCAAAAAAACATCATATGTCCCAAACACTCATACTTACACTCAAATTAACCAAAAAGATGGTTAAATGTCATACTTTTTAAGATGGGGAAAGAGCAATTTACTGCTTAAATATACAGGAAAACCCAAATAAAATTCTCCATGGATGGTAGACCCTTCCTTAGCCTATATAAATTCCACCACTCATCTGTCAAGTGTAATAACTATGAGGTGAAATGGCATACACAGAAACAAAAGGTTGGAATACAGCACCCAGTTGTGAGATGGTGCACGAGCCAGGGTACCACCAAGTCCTTCAATAAATCCAAAATAAAAAAGCAGAAGCTCAGCACTCAAATGGTAAGGTGTGTGGTTGAAATTTGATACCTAACAATTTTAATATAATTCATATCCCTCCAATTCCTTTTTTTAACCTTTATTATATGCTTGCGCTTTTTCTGACGACCAGCGCGCGACAATCGACTATGTTCATGTGATTGTTTGATTGAATGACTGTCCATTTTTTTAAATTAAGCTTTGAAGTTTAAATATCTTTCTATGTTTTGTAGCTTGTTTGTATTTGAGGCATTTTTCCCATTGTGAACCCCAGTAAAAACCAATAAAGAATAAAAAAAAAGTCATTCTATTCTACATTTCTGCGTACGTTTCTACATAGTGCTGCTGCAACATAATGCCCACTGCAATTGCATGGTAATTATTACATACAGAAAACATGGACTACATTTTTTTTAAATAGGTATGAAGAAGAAATTAACAAGCGCACAGCTGCAGAAAATGAATTTGTTGTGCTGAAAAAGGTGAGGCATCATCCAATATGCATGTTGCATTAGACCATTTATTCATACAATAAGACATATATGTCATTTTGTATCTAAAGGATGTGGATGCTGCCTTCATGAACAAAGTGCAACTGGATGCTAAGGTGGATGCTCTGAAAGATGAAATCAACTTCTTAAGTGCTCTCTATGATGCGGTAATTACGTTAATGCATTCTACAATTCAACTTTGTGTATTTGTCCATAACTATTTTGAAACAGTGTATATTAATTCTCTGGTCCAGAGACATTATACCTGGCCTGGTTGTAATCCTCACATGAGTTCAATGTGTAATTATAATAATAATATATAATAAATATTGTGTTTTAATAAGCAACACTCTCCACATTTCAAAGAGGAATGGAAATAAAACCCTTGCTGAAATCTGTATGTCAAGTTATTTTTTAAATGCTGCCCTTTAAAGGTGCTTCATTTCCCATGATACCTCAGCCAATATGGCATTTAAAGGTGTGAGAAGTTTCAACACACTTAATTTGGTATACTACAATAAAAAGTATAGTTTTACCGTAAGCATCTTATAGAATAACTGTGTCTTGAAGTATAATACCTATGTTTTAAAACTGACCTCCAGGGTCAGATCAGTAATTTGGAGTAAATGTACTGTATAGTTAATGCGTATATGATTGTATCCTTTCCTATTGTAGAAGGTCAAGCAATATTTGTGCTTTGTTATTTTAGGAGCTCAGCCAGATGCAGGCACAGATCTCAGATACTTCAGTTGTTTTGTCCATGGACAACAACAGAGCTCTGGACATGGACGGTATCATTGCTGAAGTGAAAGCTCAGTATGAAGAGATTGCCAACAGAAGCCGGGCAGACGCAGAGTCCTGGTATCAATCAAAAGTGAGTGTTCTTACAATGCATAAAGTAATGTTCTGAGTAACATCACAGATCAGTGCAGGGCATCCTAACAGGAGCTGAAGCTGCAGGGCCAATGTGGGTAAAACAGACACAAATACATTTAAAATTATTTTCAACGTATCATTTTACAGACATTCATTCATAGTAGCTGTTGATTTTATCTCTACAAATTTTGAAATGTAAATATTAAAAAATGTATACGTTTATCATAATTAGTACTGCACACTGATGTATTAAATTTGAATAGCATTCATTTCGCTATTTCTGCCTCTAATTACAGTATGAAGAACTGCAAGTTTCTGCTGGAAGACATGGTGATGACCTGAAAAATACCAAGGCTGAAATCTCTGAGCTTAATCGTATAATCAACAGACTACGTTCTGAGATTGAAAGTGTTAAGAAACAGGTACTTTTACTTTTCAGGGTTGGGTGATTTTAAGGACTAGTAAAATAGGTATTTTTAAGAAGAATAACATGTGACAAAGACAACTACTGCCTATAAATAGAATTTAACCATTTGCTTCTATAGCAATCTAACTGTAAAACTGAACTAGGATATGTTCAAATGAGTATAACATGTCTTTAAACGGCTAACTTTTATATAGTTTGACTATGTTAATCAAGTGATAGCAATATTAATAACGCATTTAAACATTTAAAAACACATTCATGAGTCTTAAGTCATTCATTATGCACCTAGAATGCCAATCTTCAGAGTGCAATTGCTGAGGCTGAGAATCGTGGAGAGCTTGCATTGAAGGATGCTAAAAACAAGTTGGCTGAGTTGGAAGCTGCTCTGCAGAAGGCCAAGCAGGACATGGCTCGCCAGCTGCACGAATACCAGGAGCTAATGAACGTGAAATTGGCTCTGGATATTGAGATCGCCACCTACAGGAAGCTCCTGGAAGGAGAGGAGTGCAGGTAAGTTAACCCCTAATACATGTTAGTGGATCCGTGATAATGAAGAACAAAATGTAAATTATCATGTTGTTTGTCACAAAGGAATGTGCCACATTAAACACGTATTTTTTGTTTAATACAGGTTGGCAGGAGAAGGAGTGGGACCTGTAAACATCTGTAAGTTCCATTTCCGATTTTAATGTGAATTAATTTACCTGGAGTGTTCCATCATGACAACTGAATATATATTTTATCATTTTCATTAATAGCTGTTGTGAGTTCAAGCTACGGTGGCAGCAGTGGAGTTGGTCATGGATATGGAGTTGGCGGTGGCAGCCATATCAGCAGTGGAAGTGGATACGGTTCTGGTATTGGACATGGAATTGGTGGAGGATACAGTGTAGGAGGTGGAAGCTTCAGTGCAAACAGTGGAAAGGTTGCAAGCTTCGGCTCCTCAGGTGGCAGCAGCTCAAGTATAAAAGTTGTGTCGAAAACATCCACAAGCTCCAAGAGATATTAAAGTCTTTACGCATACCTTGCTGTGAGCGGCTGGGGTCCTCAATTCTGTGGTTACATGTGGCTTAAAATGTACTTTATTATATGATTATATGTTTTCCACCACACATTCTCTGTATCTGTTTGCTTGATGTAAAAACTGTTTTAAAGTCAGCAATTTTTCACCCCTACAATTGTCACCTAGTATTAAAATACTAAGCATGTCTAGTTATTGCATACGCTTTTCTACACATGGTATGAAAATGGTTTTACATGTTTTTTGCAAATGGGCTGCTAGTGTAAAGAGGCTATGGAGTTTTCTGCCAATATGTCTTTCTGATAATCCTTCAATAAACTGCAATCATTATAAAA